>JAULBU010105846.1:0-48101 GCA_032358235.1 Odonthalia washingtoniensis
GATCTAATATGTGTTTGTCCGACAGATGCACCAGCGCCAACTCGTCCAGATTGAATAGCATTTATCTGTTCATCCATCCACCGTCTCCGATTCGGATTCACGTCAGGGTTCTTTACCAATTCATTTGAGTAATTCGATTATACCTGGATCACGCGCAAAATAAATCTCTCTGCACGTTGCAAACTATCCCAATTCAGTATTGGTGATGGTCCATGGGTCCATTTGAAGTTAAGGATATTAACGATATCAGACGAGTGAGACGAGAAGGGTGTTTGCAGTTAAGGATATTGACGATATCAGACAAGTGTGACGAGAAGGGTGCTTTTGAAGACCGACTCTTCTGGCTGCTGATGCTTCTGCTAACAAATCTATACCTTGTATAGTATTTTCCAGTCAAATATTATCATGTTGGTCATGTTGGTCGTGTAGATCTTGTTCAATTGGTTGGTCTTGTTGATCGTATTGATTGTGTTGGTCTTGTTGATCTTTTTGGTCTTGTAGATCTTGTAGATCGTGTTGATGCTGTTGATGCTGTTGATGCTGTTGATGCTGTTGATGCTGTTGATGCTGTTTATATTGTTTTTGTTGTCGGTGGTGGTGGTGGTGGTAGTGGTGGTGATGATGATGGTACCGTTGGTGTTGATGCTGTTGCTGTTGTTATTCTGGCTTCTGCTGCTGCTGCTGCTGCCGTTGCTTCCGCTGTTTCTGCCGTTGTTTTTGCTGTTACAAATGTCGTTGATGTTTATGGTAATGAATTCCAAGTTGAGTGGAAAACGGAAGAAGAAGTTTCTGTTTGGGTGTATAAGGATTCATTTAATTGTTTAAATGTCGCTCGTTGCGATTTTCACCGTAAATGACGTTTCAATAATGGTAGTGTTGATGTTTCTGGTTGTGACTGTGATTTTGATTCTGATTCTGTTGATGTCGTTTGTCGAGTAAAGGTTTTTGCTGGTGTTGTGGAGATATTATTTACCTACCGTTTGAAGACTGAAATATCAAGTTCTAATTCCCCGCATCAGTATAAAAGAAAATAGTTCAGTAATGAATTTACAACTCAGTTGTGTTCGCAGGTAGGGGCGGGTCTGATCAACTCGTCATTTTGGTTTGGAAGTGATTAAACCCATCTATAACGACCTTTTTAGCGCCCTATCGTGGATGGCACGGGATTCAACGTGTCAATAATAAATAATCGTAGTACGTAAGATTCCGCCCGTGGTGTGGCGTGGGCGCATAGCAGGGGATCCAACCCTATTCCGCAGAAAACTGGGAGTGCGGTACCGTCCTGTCCAGTACGGTCCTCTACGATCTGCTTTAGGGAGATGTTGGTATGGTCGTTATTTTGAGCCCAAATGTTTTACACTTGTACATATTTTTATCCTAATTTTATTCTAACTCATAACATAATCGAGCAACTATGTATACCTATTAGTGTTTGATTCAGCCGTCTTTCTTCCCAATCATGAATTATATCCTTTCAATTAGAGTTGTGCAAAGTGACAGTTGTGCTCAATTTTCTACATACAACATTGTGAAAACCTCGAATATTTAAACAGACAGGAGATTTCAACAATCAGTAACACTTTCTTATTATTTATGCGTCCGCAACAAACACGACCTTTCGACAATCCCAATCCCTCCATTACCCTTCATCCTCCTTCACTTTCCGATAGTTTTGGTGATTCTACAGATTTTGAAATAGAATTAAGTGATTTAACGTCTTATAACAAGGGTTACACTGCGTGGTAAATTTAGAAAAACTGCGTAAGCTTGTTTTTTATTTTGAATTACTTGTAACCCTTCTGTAGCGTTACAATAAACGTGTGAAACAGTATATCTAATTCATTTATTCAAAAATAAAATACTTCGACGAGTTACAAAGTGGTTCGTAGTCGAGTGTTGCTTACATGTTTTATACACATAATTGTAACGTATCAGAGCAGTTAAAAATAATATTTTAGACGTATTACTTGTAACTCGTCAGACACCTTACAAGTAATGAGTCAAAAACAATAAAATATCACTACGAACTTATTACACCAAATTTATCGATAAGATTAAAGTAACACTACTGCTGTATTACATCTAATAGGTCAATAGCATTAAAGTAATACTGCAGGAGTATTACATCTAATGAATCGAAAGCATTACAGTAGCACTGTCGACGTATTGAATGCAATCAATGGGAAGAATTAAAGTACTACAGACGTATTACATCTAATTTGTCTTCAAATTACTTATAAACCTACAAAGGGAATGAATATAGTATACGATATGAAAAAATCGGTTTATTTGTAAGCAATATGTATCTATATATCACACGATATATAAATACAGCTAAAAATCAATTTATTGAATTTTCCTATTGTTTCACGTCATTCGTGGAGGGAATCTCATCCGACGGGATATAATAAATACTCCTTTTACTTCCAGAAAAATTCTACTGCGCCTAATACGATTTTCGTATGCGTCATGTGTACACATATCATGGAAAAGTGAAGGACAACGACTCTGCATACAGTGGAATTTAGTTTGAAAATCTGAATATTGGAAGCTGCAAGAGTTACTTCGAACGAATGTTCGATTTGTGTATTTTCATAAAGACGCAAGGAAACCGCCCATAAATCATGGCATCCAGTGATTGGAATAATTCCAATTATCTAAAAATAGTCGACCGTAGTCTCTGATATGTCTTGAACATAACGGCCATGAACTCGACAAACTTGTTGTATCAGATCTTATTGTCGACCACACCCCTATATAACTTTTTCGACGTAGAGTTGATGACATGGGTAAGTCCGTCTTTTTGTTGACCTATCTTCTTTCAGGACATATAATGCATAAAGAAACTACGATATGGTTCCAATATTGTTTTAGCAAACTCTTACCTTTTAGATGATTTAGTGGTGAGGGGACTATTAAACACCCTTTCCCATCGAAATATTTCCTTGTCGTCCTCTTGGTAGCTGGTAGGTCAATCTATGTAAAAGGTGTGAGCGAAATGGTTCTGCGAATATCTCTTTAATATATGTTTCCAATTAAAGTAATAATGTGACTTGAGACTCGTTATCTGTTCTCAGCCTTGCCTCTTCGTCCCCAAGAAACAATATGGCCATGCTTTTCAAATTTATGCACTGATTACCTTCCGATTGAGAGAGTTGATATGTATGAAACGCCTCAAAACTTATACGTTGCCAATCCGAACATGCCGCATGAAACACTGCTGTGATATGCTTATAGTGATTTATGTTACCACTTCCTGCTGATTATAAGACATGATAAACTATTTCCAAAGTCATTACAGCAATTGTTCTAGTGTGCCCAAAAAGAAAGTTTTTTATGGATCCGTACCAGGTTTCGTTAGCTGTGAGTTCATTATTTCTTTAAACGTCTGCTCTAATGGCGATCCACCGTGTACGATCTAAATAGGACCAATTTCCCCAAAAAGTCGGTACATTTTGTTGAACTCTGTGGCGATCCGTCCTTGGTTGTATTGACATTGCAATGTGGACATGGTGCAAAATCAACTAATGCTGGTGTAGATCCGATCGGAAATGCAATAGTGTCTGACGTTCTAGCAAGGAAAGGATCCTCTTTGTAAATTGTTAAAAGAATCCTATCCAATCTTGACAGTTCTTTTCTGAATTTAAATATGTTTGCATTCTAAATATTAGGCAAAATTCGTTCATCAGAAATTTTCAACAGTTGTTCATCATAGAAATTTGTACGTACGTCGCAATTTGACCAACAAGATGGAGTAATTATAAGCACTCAATGATTAGAGTTCTTCAAGAACTCTAAGAATTTCGTGCGTATAATACTAAAGTTTCGTTCTGTTCTGTTAATAACCCGATCATGACGTTTTTATTCAATATTTTCATATTTGGGAAGTAATATGATCGTAACTCTTGCCAGATACGATCATGAGCCATTTTGTAGGTAGGTAAGACCAGATCTGATATCAAAGTTGCGGTTAGTGAACGAATGAATGCTTAGTGCCTAGCAGTTGATTTTGTACAACCAGCTGTAGATACTATGGTGAGATAAGTGGTGAAGTTACACAACAGCTTCATTCTTCTACGCACAATTAAAATATAACATTTTGAATCTCCGTATTGTTGAATTGAACCATTTCGAGGATCATCTGAAGGAAATCATGACAGTGTGTTGTAAGTTGATGGGAATATGAGAAGATGTGGAAATATTTCACATTATATCGCTTCTCAGGGCAGTGGCGGCGCCTGTGAAATATAATGTGAAGGATTTTATTCTGCAGTTAATATTGGATCCAGTCTTGCAGCTGGATCAACATCACTTCCTGTAGATAAATCTACTGGAAGCGGGAGCCGAGAAATACCTGTATCTTCAAATGTTTCATTTTTACCGATGGAAGACAAATGTCTCTGTTTAACATCATCTCTATCATCATTTGTGTCGACAGAAACATGAAAAGAAATACGATTGGATTACTGTGCATTGATGTGTGGAACATGTTCATAGTTTGTATTAGATAATCCTCTTGTTGAGATAGTAGGTCAACGAAATTTGTAGCAGGTGCAGTTTTCAGGAGTGGTTGCGGTGCGTAAAGGCTGTACGAACCTGATCGAGGTAATCGGTGACATATTGTATTGTGTATCTCTTCCTTTTATGCCCAGTGGGGTATTCGTGACATTTTCAGTCCAGTTTAATTTAAATAGTGAAATCGAAAGGGAAGAATAGAGAGATGTCTATCGGTATTACCTGATGTTGATTTCGATAAGAGAAGAAAAAGTCTCAATGAAAGTATTAGATAGAAAATGTTTTCCTTCCTTAAATCACACTGCCAGTAATCTTGTCGTGATATATCCGAATGTTTCATCAATTTAAAATTCAATTCAAGAAGGGAGTGCGAGATAATGTAAAGGAATGTCTCCAAAAATGACTCAATACTGAAGATGAGCAGGAGGTATGTAAAAAATGTTACGAAAATGATGTAATGCCTGCGATTAAGGAGTTTGGACCAAGATGTGGAGGAGATAGGTAATATAATAGTTTCAAGAATGATGTAATGCCCAAAATGAGGAAGCTTCATAGTTCTGATTGAGTGTGTGGAGTAACAATATTTATGAGAGAAAGACAATCAAGACCGGTTGTTTTCTCTCGTCGAGCTTTTTACTATTCATTAAAGAGCCTAAGTGAATAAATTTTTAACGTTCCATTTGTTACAGTGCGGTTAACATGATACTTTTGCAATAGAAGGTCTCACAGAAAGCTGTTGTAAAAATTATGCCTTCTTTGACACCAGAAAATTTCGAAAATTTTTTCGTTCGCTTACATTATTGTAAGAATAGAACCTACATATAATAATAGTAAAGATAATAATATTGGGAAATAAAAGTGGGTAAATTTTATAGAAATTATATTATACTAAAATAGAACAAAGGACGGTATATGTGCGATATAATTCTCCCTCCTCTTTAAAGTCATTCGCTTTTTTCATTCAAACGATGATGAGGTGCAGCAGTTCTTCCACTGATCATAACCTTATGTGTGAATGCTTCGCATAAAACTGCATCCAATTCTGTAGCTATATGAATGGACACGTAGGAAACAGAAATGGAGATGGTTATTTCTCCCAAGTCTAACGAAGATATAACGAACAATTATGCAAGACTTTATGAAACCAATATGGACTTCCTTTTGACACTTTATTAGGTCTTCGTCAAATAAGTACGTCTAAAAATTCATTACACGCTTCAACATTGTTAAGTATTGTTTTCTTTTCCTTGTATTGTACATGGAAGATATCTTCGTGAATTACATGTACATAAAAGTAGCTCAGGGTAATCATAAGATTGGTCTCCGTTTATACTTTGAAGTTGCATAGCAGTTATCCTGTACATACCGTCCGCAACTAAAAACCCCACGCCAATTTGTATAAGCCGTACAATTTATGCTATGTGGTATATTGGGAGATTGTTCACATAAACGGCGACTGTTACGGGATTATGACCATTAACGTAGCCGAACTGTTTTAGCATGTTGGTCACGTTATCTAGATGAACTTTATCAGTGACAGAGTGCTCGTAGACTACCATTTGCATTATGTTTACTTGAATTTTGTGCGTTGTGTAATCTCCCAGTACTATGTTTTTCCTCTCTACATCGGGACCTGATGACTCCATTTCATTTTCTTTAGAAGATATATTTTCACTCATTTTACAACATGTGCGATGATTGTGTTCAGTTTCTTTTTTATTTCTAAGCTTTTTTCCTTATAACCGTTATTTTTAAAGATGTCACAATGATGTAGTTGTCAATACTGTTGTAATTAAAAGTATATTAATAAAATTTATTATAATAATATCTTTAATTATTAGATGAAAGTATTAGATAAATGAGGTCACTGTATTTCATAAATTTTTGAATTACTTATTCCAATTTATATTCCGGAACATACATCGAAACTGGAGACGTTTTGGTATTTTTAAAATGTCGACGGATTGTACCAAAATCAATCTTTTGGATCGAAATAAAATAATTTTTCTAAAAGAAAAGGTTTTTCACGTGGGTAACAGTTCGAAGAAATGGTTTTAGACCTGGACCTGTGAAATTAAAACGCCTCTCCGCGGTTCGGTTACGTCACGTGTAACTATAATTTTTCATATACACTTCCTACAGACCAATGCCCTTCCTTTACCTGTTGCAACATTTTTTGCAACTGATTGCAACGAGTATGTGCTGCACCATGACGTAATTTTGGATGTAAATGTTGTGTGGGATTATCATCTGTTAATAATAATCCTTATGTTCGTACGTGATGAATATCCTTTTAGATGTATATCAACTGATAATATTCCTATTATTCCGCCTAACCCTACATGATGCAGATGATATGATGATGATGATGTAATGTTACTTGTCATGACGACATTATATTCGTAGTATCTCATACTGAATTCATAGTGAGTTAAAGATGCATGATCTGAAATATTACTGTTGCATGGTGCGCTCGCATTTCTCGCAACATTCACAGCAATCTCACAAATAATGTGTTGCCCTTTATCAATAACAATTACATCCTTTTCTGGTAGAGGCTGTTTCAATTTGATTGATTCGATTCTTAATATATTCTTTCAAGGTCAACCACGAGAGTCGACTTATGCACTCGAGCAGCAGTTTGACGATAAAAAGCTGAAATATTTATGGTACGTCTCTCCCATGGTCTTGAATGAAGATGAGGTTCAGGTTCAGGAAGGGCGAGAAAATACAAATTTTGGGAAGGAGAGGACGGTGAACCTATTCCATACAATAAACATGTAAACAATAGAGGTGTACCAAATGTTTTAATTTTTTTAAAAAAATTAAAAAACATAAATAAACATGAAAAAGCATAAATACAAAAAGGGCTTTTTTTTGTTTTTGTTTTGTCTAGTACGCCCCATGATGCTCAAGTATACATATACGGTATTCCGTACATCTCACCGGAGAAATAGGAAATGGAAATGAAAGTGCACAAAGTTCGTTTCAAGGGTTTCGCGGCAATGCTGACCAAAAGGGATGCAGATGATGATAGACTACCGGAAAAGAAAAACCCTGAACCCATGTTGTCACAATTGAGCGCAATCGAGGGATATGAGTAGTTTAGTGTAAAGATTTTAGCTGGGGAAGACGATCATGAGAAAGAGGCCCAACATGCCGTCGAGATCAAACATGGCGATATAATGACTGTAACGGGAAATTACGATTGATGACAGGGATTGAATTAATATAGGGAGCGCGTTTTTTTGATGATATGAGAATAAGTTCGTTTCGGAAGATGATTATAAAATGTTGGTGTTGTTCTTTGTACAAATGGATCACAGATGTTTACTTTATTTTTTAAAATTTATTAATGAGTTTCCAAAATATTTTGACGATAATTGTTATCAGTGAGCTACCCTCACCATTTGCGGAACTCTTCAAATAATTCAGAGAACGAATTAATAACAAGTATTATTCTTCCACCACGTATGATATTGTTTCACGTGTCAAATATCTCGAAAAGCAGCACCGCGGTGATTTACAAAGGGAAAAGGCCCAAACTAAAAGCCTGGAGAGATTTACTACCATAGGATGATCGTGAACCGTTAAACTCTGGGGTACGGTTACTAATGGCTCACGGGAGGTTAACTCCCACTACAACCACCATGGATTCGCACGTACAAAGGAGTAGCTGTTTTACGACCTGAACATTGTAGCGGAAAAGTTTCTATTTATATCCGAAAACGCTTATTCCAACGAGATGGTCGTCTTTTTAGTGCCTAGTCGTCTACCTGTCAATAATTATGGATCCTCGTTCTATTATGGCACCGTAGCTTAGTGGATTTGGCAAAACTTACGAATACTACCAAACATCTTTTTTGGCACAGGTTCGAGACCTTGCAGAGACATTCCATTTCATCTATCATTATAAAATGATACAAAAAATCGTTAAAACACCGAAAAAAACATTTTAAATTTTAAATTTTTTTAGAGCTTAGAACCGTTTAATAATTTTAAGTTTTTGATAAATATTATGGTCCGATAGACACTTTCCAGTGTATCTCCTACATTTCCGTCTAATGATCATTGATAACCAAGTATGGTGTGATTTTTCCGTCTAATGCTCATTGATAACCAAGTATAGTCTGATGCAACTGCTAGTACTGTAGTAACATGACTAAAGGTAATGAATTCCATCCACGTGGACAATGAAAGTAAATTAAATTTAACAAAATATTTGCTAAAAAAGGATGCCGTTTAGGGACCTGTCATGTCGGTTTCTGAAAAATTGCAGAAAAACTAACCATGATTTGCTCACCTAGTTCTCCACAACCACCACCCGCTTCTCCGCCATCCATTTTTACTCAGTGTACGATCAGACGCCGAATTGTATTGCGTTTATTCATTCCTCAGAGCCGTCCTCCTCTTCATTCTTTTCTTACATCCGCGGTGAAGTGCCAAAATAACACTTCATGCGTCACTCTTCTCCATTTCGTCCTTCTTCCTATCCCTCTGCACCTGGTTATGAACGAGTGATAAATCGTATTCTACTTGTTGCTTTACATCTTATTCGACGATCATCATCATTCAATACCATCAATGATTTATTACTTGTTCTTGAAGTTTTCATCCATGATCATCGAACAATGGCATTACCTCTAATACGTACAGTATTTTCTTTACTTCATGCATCTTCTTCAAATCCGTTACGAATTGCACAAAGAAAACAGCTATTCGTGCCAGTTCATCTCATGTTTTTATTTTCATTGTTAAATATCATGCCCGATGAATCTTCACGTGTAATATTGAATAATTTACTTGAAACGGCACTTATCAACGACGATCTAAATTTTGATTTTTCTCATGTGGCTTCATCATCATCATCAATACATATTTCTTATAATTCATGGAAATATGCTGCATTTCACGAATAAGTCAATGAAAAAAGACGTGATGTACTACTTCGTTTTTAACATGGTTTAATGCGGCATACCGTACGATGACGAAAATGGGCTGCCTTCATGTTAGTTGAAATCTTTATTAATTTTCAATCATGTCGAGAATCACTACTAGGAATTACTTTTGCATGTATGAAAGAAACAGACACAGAGCCATTAGCAATGGAAGCCTTTACTGATATATTTGTCGGATTAGCTCGTGATGACCAAGCACAAGTTCCATTTATTGAATTTCATAATGTACTTGTTAATGTTTTAAGATTACTTACTTCCATCGCAGTTCCTATCGCATGTAAGATTATTCCAGAGTTCATTCCAACGGCTATACATGAACCAACTTTATTTGATGCACTTGTGATCTTCTTAAGAAAGATGTCTGGCTCAAGAGCACAAGAAAATCAGCATGTTGCATGTTCAGGATTAATTAGATTACTCAGTCATAGGCGTATTGCAAATTAAGTAGCAGAGGAAACTGCAAAGGCGTTTTCTACGCATCTAGATATTGCACATCGTTTCGTACAATATTCTCTTCTTCTGCAACTTCTGAAGGCAGTTATGTCCACTAATTTCCCATTCGATCGTGTGAGAGTATAAAGCGAGGGTGTGTCGAGTCGATTATGTATTAATTAGCAAAATTTCTATCAAAGCAATGAGCTACCACCTCCATCACCAACGAAAACACCACAAATAATAATAACACTTGTTCCCTCACCTTAAAAACAGCAACACGCTTTAGGTCTTTCATATTTCTTTAGTGTCGGAAGTGGAGAACATGGGATTCGCGACCAAATTCCACGTCTGCTTCGTTTTTGTGCATATATCCGTGAGAAATGTCAAACTTCAGACTAAACTTTCAAACGTTTTGTCACATACATTGAACATGAAGACCGTGCCACCGTCGATGCCTCTGCGTCAGACAAAGGTGAGACTACCCCATTAGGTAGGGCCTTTCTCCTTTGTTCATTACTACAAACGGTATTCTTCTTTTCATCAACTGCGCATAGTGAAACATAAACATCTGGAAATGTGGACAAGCAGCTGTAAATGTTTCGTGTGAGTAACATTCTGCCAGATTTCTTATTGTCCAAGAAAGGCACACTTGTCGAAAACTTTCGATACTAGTATCGGTCTGGTGTATGGAGAGAACGGGAGGTCAGACATCAAACAGGTGATGGCTGCATGTGTGGGTTCATGTTCTTCAAGAATCTGCGTATTTATCACACTGATTTATATTCTATTCCGATGGAATTAGCCGTTCGTGCTTTGAAATTAACGGATCGGTCAAGCTCAAATCATCAAAACAACGTTCTCTTGCACATGGTACGATTGGGAATCACTGATACAGCACGTCAAGGAGTACAGCACGTCTGTGATAACTCTTCTTCAGTAAATAATGAAAGAGATTCATCTCATCATCGAACTTGGTGTAAAGACTTATTGAAATAAAAAAGGTCTTTGTATATGCAGACATGTCCCTGGGTTGAAGGAGATGAAGAAGAATTTGGACGCAGTACATCAATGTTT
This sequence comes from Odonthalia washingtoniensis, assembly GCA_032358235.1. Taxonomy (NCBI): domain Eukaryota; phylum Rhodophyta; class Florideophyceae; order Ceramiales; family Rhodomelaceae; genus Odonthalia; species Odonthalia washingtoniensis. Next base: position 10,983 of record JAULBU010105846.1, read on the forward strand.
AATAGGCTTGGAAATAATGATCTTAGGGAAGCACTGACATCTTCAAGAAGTACAGAGTCAACAGTCGCCGATTCATCTTCTTCGTAACGGATAGAATCTCAAGCAACTAATTCCGGAATAAACACTGCTTCATTAGAAAAGCTTCAAGTGAGGAATGACAAAGTGGAAAAAGCATTTCAAAAGATACATCTGAATAATTTGACTGACTCTGCTTGAAATATTTTACGTGAATCAGGTATGAAAATGGTATTAGCATCACTGTCGAAGCGTATGATCGATAATGAATGGTAATTCATTATATCTCTTTTCAAAGAATGCCTCCATCGGAATAAATGCATTCAAAGAGAAGAGGATAAAGTTACAGGTCAAAACGTTTGGATATAGCATTACCAGCAGAAGAAGAAGAGGTTGTGAGACCTTTGTCTTGATGAGGAAATAACTATCTTCAATACACTCCCGCTTCACGGTTCCCTTCCTCCATTTCGGTAACTTTTCGACGTTTTCAATAATCTTCCATGTCATTATCAATCTCCTCAAATACTACCCCTTCGTTCAGCAACCGCTGTAATAATCCACAATTGGTATTTTAGTTCCTGCCCCTTTTCTAACTTGTCATCGCTGTTATAAATGTGCCGTTTGGTTTGATGACGTTTGTGAGAATATCATAATGTACGCAATACTTACCATCAATGTCTCGCTTCCATGATATTTTTCACTTGTCGCACGGTATGTTAAAACCATTGTTATACGAAGATGCATCCCCAAGGGCTTATAAAATGAAGTGATGAACGTGCTTAACGAATGTCTAAACTGTGGGAAGTCTAGGAATAATATCCCATACACCCCTTCATTTTCACGGCAATGGATTCCAGCTCCCTTGAATATTATTGTGCAGAAAATAGGTCTTCTTACGTGTCCTCAATGTTGGATTCATGGTTGAGTAGCTGATGAGTGAAAACTTCAACCAGTTGTGTCCAGGAGCATTCCAAACAGTTATCATCCGTATCACCACCGACAAATTTTCTATGTTTTGGAAGAAGAATATATGCAAATTGCTACAGAAAATGTACCAGTTTATGGATCCACAACCAACTCCACAGGATGGGAAAATTTGAGGATAGTATCCATCATCCACCATCTTGACTTTGCTCTGGTCTGATCATTAGTCTTCGACAGGAACAATTCATTTGAGATGGAAGGAACACGTTTTAGTCTATGGGGGCCTTTGAGATGTTATTAATTTCATCACATTCTCAGTGATGAACAGAAGTAATGAACCCAGAACCACTGCAGTTTATCCCTTTCAAAGCGTGAACCCATATCATACCATTCTTCCAGAAGTTTACTGCATGCTCAACCACGGAGAGATGCGTGAGAAGGGTTTTCTTGGATCTGATTCATAGTAACCCCTTGTCTTCGTGCAATGGAGCGGTGTTTCCTCTACACTGAAAATGCTTATTTCAGTTTTGTATCCTTTTCCAATTTCATCATCTTCGGGGTCTTCCAATAGTATTAATTCTTTCTTCGACTTATTATGTTGAATCCAGGAAGAAAATTTCATTGCCGAACAAAAATTATGCGCATGAAGTCCTGGTGTCAAAACATATTCCGAGAAATCTACCAATTATTTCATGTCTTCTGCTGTGAACTGATCGTGATCTGAATTTGGGTAGTCGTTCATATATCAAATGTTGTATGGTGTGTATGTTAGGATAAAATGAAAAATATCTTGTAGAGTCTGACCCATACCATCTTCATGTGTGTTAGTGAGGGAATGACAATCGCAGTCATAGCAGCAACATTAATTCTGCATACAAAACTTTAGCACTTTTATCGCTTCAAATCCAAATGTAGTCAGCTCGTCTGGAACTGCTGGTTCGACATCATGTTCCTCCCTAACCTCTGTCAGGATATCCGAAAATTGGTTTCAGGATGTTTCCATTTCTTGGTTGCTATCAACCTTAGAATTCTAGTTATTGTTTTGCAATTGTTAGAAAGACGGTAAACGTCAACGCTCACCATTACCTGTTTCTGTTTCCTCTGAAGGTGAAATATTCTCATCAATACCCTCGCTAATTTCCATATTGTTACTAACTGTAACGGATAAGTTGAGAGGCTCGGATACATGACGAGGTATACCAGAATAGCATTGCGGGAATTCCGAACTGTGTGCATCACAAAGGAAAGATCTCAGCATCGGGTCTGACTCCAAGCAGGAATATTTGTCCTACAACGAGATGTTGCACAATATTTTGTGTAGGTTGGTAAAACATGAAGATGCGATGTAATGAAATGCTGTGTCCACTCTTTTTATTCTTTCCCAAGCTTGTTAGGACACCAATTATTCTATAGTGCCTGGTTCATCATCTGCCGTAAATATTTTTTGTTGAGTAACTGGATAAAAACCATCGTTCCTTATAGAAAGAACTTCGAATTTTGATGTAGTTCAGTTGTGAAAGATGTGCGGTGACATCATTGTACTGACTAGAGTAATGTATAATGATGTTGCCAGTATTTCCCATGCCTTGTAAATGGTTTGACAAATGAACCCTATTCTAGTACCAGTGAAATGTTTGATGCTGAGTATATTTCTATTACGCGTCCTAGAATGTTTCCTTAACATTGTATTAGAGACAAATGGAATGCTGTGGTGAAAGAGGGGACATTCGAAAGTTGTTGGGATAGAAGTCTTGAATGGGTTCCGTCTAGGTCTTTCACCAGTTGACTGAATTATTGTATCAATGAATGTTGGACGAACTAAAAATCCAGTTGAAGTGAAATTGTCAGTAAACAAGTGAACATTTGCAGTGTACGTTCATCTCTACAAAAATCTGTGTATATGGCGAGAGACGCACGAGATATCTGGCGCACTTGTTGAGAACCCATTTCTGCTAGAACCTTATCACCATTTTCTCCTATAGACTCGATACCGATTGTTTCAGAGCCTTTTTTCTGTCATTAGCTTTGCTTTTGAAACGTGTTCTTATGCGATTGGAAATCGGGTCGTCAAGGAACCTCAACCATTCCAGATAATTCTTGGAGTTGACATTCATGTAGTTGAATTTCTCTTTGAAAGACGAACCGGAGAAACTGTCAAAAAAGGAAAAATGCAGAAATCTTGTGAATTCAGATTCACTGGCTGAATGTTTCGGGGTAGAGAATTTTCTAGTAGAGGTTGAAGATGACATGTCGTGGTTTTTCTCAGCTCCGTGTTAAAAAAGAAGTTTCAAACTGTTGGGGAATGGGATGTAGAATGTTGAAAATAATGTCAAATGGTTGTGGCTGATGTTGGTGGAGAAGCATATGAGGAGTGTGAAGTTGCTGTTAAAATGATCAAACTGTACGGCGTTTCTTCTCAGTTGACATGATGTGTGTAGATGTTTATGGTGGTGATATGATGATTTTAAAGAAAATGTTGCTGCGAAGGTATGATAACGCCTGTGGAAGGTCGTAATAATCGAGTAGAGGCACAATCACCGATGTTGATGGGGGAAGAATATGAACGAACGTGAAGAAGGTAACGTAACGGTAGAAGTACCGCGATGTTATGCCCGGAAAAGGTTTTTTTATCGTTCTGATCTGGTTTATATTGTAAAAAATTATATATTCAATTTTCCGCAAGGCGCCGGGATATGAAGAAAAATGTGAAAAATTTCCTCCATATTAAGGCCGAAAAATTGCAGAAAATTAATTAATTGATTTTTTGTTGTGAAAATCCAATTATTTAATTTTCTACAAGTTTTCGGCCTCCGTAAGGAGAAGAATGTTTTGCTGAAGATTAAATATTTAATTTTTTGCAACAAAAATATAAATTATTTAACTTTCTGCAATTATTCGGACTCCATATGGAGGAAAATCATTAGAAAAGATTTGCCAGTGATATTTTTGCGCCGCAAAAATATGTTGCAATATACGGCGGGTTAGTTCAACATACCCGTACAAGGTAAAATCAATTTGCTGCTACAGATGTGCCTTCCGGTTAAGAAAGTCATACAACAGTTCCGTTTATGATAACAACATTTCCGGTTATGATAAGACAGACAACAAACCGATCATCGAAGTCATACAACTGGAACGAAGCCGGTGTTAAATCGCAATATAATCTGTTCTAGATATTGCGCACAACATTACGATATCTATATTCACGAGCAGCCGTCCTCAACTAACTTCAATATTTATCAACTACAACATAATACGTTTATAAATTAACATGTCGTCATCTTCAGCATATGCACGGGGAAAGTGTCTCATACATCGCTACCTCTCGGCAGCATGTGAAAACTATTCCACAAACTGGTTCGTGGAGAGTAAAGCAGTACCGATGCAGCGGCAAGGGGTATAGTTACAGATGTTTCTGTTCAGCTGTACTGCCTAGATGATGATTCCGTCGAAGTGGTGAAGTCATCCCTAGGGTCCCGTGGAATCGATTGTTTGAATATGAGTTTAGTCCTTGTTCGTACAGAGAAAATGAGGGATAGAAGTGGAACTAACTCTGGGAGTGTAGCGAAATGGGCAACGGCTGCACCGGATGACATATTGGACAGAGTAGAAATAATCGATGTCCAAATCAAGGCCGTGTATAAGGTTCGGGAATATCTGTATTATGAAAATATTGGAAGTGGTACCAGCCGAGCAATCCTCTGTGATTTTGAATCAGAAGAGGGTTGTAATTGCTGGGATTTTCATGCGATGAATGTTATCGAAGTACAACGCACGAACAGGGATGGTAATGAGGAGACAGATAGGGGAGGTCTGTTCAGCTTACAGACTTTCGTCTTAGTAATTATGTGACTCTCTAATTATAGCTTCGAGTAAGTAAAGTCAGAAACGTCAAGAACCCTCTCAGGGATGGCAGCATCGAGCATCGTTATACACTTGTTAAATACTTTGAAAAAGAGCGGTATCACGTTGCTTTCGGGATGATCTTTGTGACTTTCGAATCCGAAGATGTTGTGGGAAAGTATACTGGTCTCTCGCAATTATGCAGCTGGGAAATAGATAAAATTTTGCTGAAGTCAGACAAGTCATACATATTGTGGACGGGAGACACCGCCTGTCCGCACTCCAAATTCTTGGTGGAAAGGTAACTTTCGAAACAAATTGAACAAGAGATCGTATTCTTGTTGCTCCTGTAGTACGTACTGACAAGGCGACCATGAAACTGTGGAAAGTTATTAATCTCAGCAGGTCTCGAAAGATATCATCGTCGAAGACAAAAAATGGATATTTGGTTGATTGACCTCATGAACAGTGTCATACGATATGCTGAAACCTTTACCGAATAATATAAGATAATGTTTGAAGAATCGAGGACAGTGGATATTGCAAGGGACATAAAAACGACAAATTTTCCTGATACGAAAAGTACCTCAACATATGAACGGTACGCTCATGTGGGTAAGATGCTTGTCAGATTCAAATATGCCATGGGAAGTATTAAGACCATACCGCAGTTTGGAACTGGGAAAGATTCTGGTAAAAGAGGGGTTATGTACTTGGACGTTGGAATTCTCATCAACGATACGGAGGAAACTATAATGTACCTATTGGATGCAGCTGAAGCTTATTTTGGAAGCCCAACAAAGGGAACATTTGATGCAACTGTTTTTTATCGGATTGGTAATAATTTCGTAAAGTCTATGCAGAGAATGTTGGAAGAAATTGCGGACGACGAATGTGATTTACCAGAAGAAGAAGTTCCGAAGACAATGCATAAACTAATGGACATTTTCATACCAGAGACACGTACAAGAAAGCAAACTATTCATGCAATATTTTGCAATCACATTTTACTTTTGGAGTATGTTGTTGGAAATAGGTTTAGAAGACTGGTTACCTGTGCAAGTGTTCGACAAGGCAGACTTTTCAAAAAATAAGGCAGTAATTTTTCAGAGAATGTAATGACGGTGGGGATATAGAAAAGAAAAAATAGCAATGGGTGTCCATGGAATTATTCCAGCACATAAGAGACGAAATGAAAGGCAGGAACGTGAAATTATTGACCTACAGAGTAGTGATGAGGGCGAACCTCGAGCCAAAAAACAGAAGGCAAAGGCAAAAATTCCCATGTTGTCCGACATGGAAGACGACAACCCAGAGATTGAGACAATGGAAGAAGACAACCCAGAGATTGAGACATCGACAAGTGGTAGCAGGTCAACATCAACGAAACGAAATTTTTTTTATGCAAAGTCAACATTAACAAATCGATCGGTTGGAATGGCGAGGCCCTTGCCACGTTCTACCATGGCAAAAGAAATTGGCCCCTATGATAAAAACTCACCTCGAAATGTATTACCACCTGGATTTATTGCTATGAAGAATAGAATAAACAAGATGTGAAGAGATGTAGTGACTATTGAAGAAATGCTACAACACTGAAGACACAACGTAACAGAGTATCTATCAATGAAGTGAAGAGGGATGGGAGAAGTCAAAAAACACGGACAGGAAAAATAAAGTTTGATAGGACGGACGGAGATGGAAAGAATGTAGTGGATGTGAACATATTATATGATACGAAGACTCTGCTGAAGTCGGCCTAATACCGGTTTCTCATCGTGCGCACGTTTTTACATGTATTATCAAGCAGTAGAATTGAGAGATATTTCTTGGACATCGGTTGGTTACATGAAAGCAGAACATATGGAACTTCACAGAGATCACAAAGAATCTGTGATATGGATACATGCAAGAAGGAATGTTGGAGGAAGCTGAAGACTGGTGTACTTCTCCTGAAAGAAACAGCAATTGGATAGTGATGGGTACCTCATTCTGCAGAGTATGTATGATCCTTTGAACATGGATGAGAAAATGAGAAAGTGGTATATAGAAGCGTTTCAAGAAAACCATAAATTTCTTTCATAGAAAATTGATGAAATGTTTACTGAAATTCAAACAAGGTTTCCGGGGGAAGAGGCAATAAAAGTTGAAAGCAGTAGAGATAATTGGAGTCCAATTATCAACACTGATATTTCTGAAAATGACGAACATAATAGAAATAATAGCATTGGACGTCACTCCAATACAAGAAGTTTACTTAAAAATCAAATTGAAATTCATCGTGATTATGTACGGATAGCTAAACAACGTGCTGCAATGGAATCATGGATTGGAACATTGCGCGCCTTCTTGAATTTAGATAAAAATTGTAAATGGCCGACAAAAAATCCAAGCGGTGGGGGACGCTTTCTCATCACTGGTAAGGATTGTCCACCACAACATGGTCGCAATGACTTCGACTTCAGAAAGAGTGGTTCTGTCGATTACATCACAATTATATCTGCTAATGATGGTGTATCGTTATGGATAGTTCTTGGGTCCCATAGTTATGAAAATTTCAACCAGGAAGGAAAGAACATAATTGCAAGTTGTTTGGAAATGAATAAATTTCAAACCCTCCACAGTATATTTTCATTAGTGATGGTTCCGTTCAGCATGCAGGGGCCGGATGGAATGGAACAGGAGCACTGAGTATCACATGTATAATATCTCGGACGGTAGCAATTTGAAAGATGCTATTTCATAAGCATATGGATTCAGTTTTCGCTGGAGAGGTGAACGGCTATCTGTCACATCGCAAAGTTCAAGCAGTACTTCAAGTTGTGGTCATAGCGACGGAGAATCCGATGAAAGTTATAATTGCGGTGAACATGAACCACAAAATATGGATGATTGAGAAATGGCAGATGTTGAAGTGCCACCATTTTGTTTACAATTGCTCCTTGATTGAATTTTTATTTGCTTACCTTGCACGTCTAAGTTTATTTATAGATATATGGTAAAGTAAATTGTACGTTTGTTCTCAGACACGGTTATCGCTAAATGTGTACTACACATATAGTATATTTTCCTGTCCATTTTTTGCAATGTCATATATTTAGTTAACACAGGCTGTCATCTTACTTACACATTTGCGACGAAAAAAATATGTAAAAATGATTCCTCCATATGGAGGGCAAGAATTTGCACAAAATTAAATAATTGATTTTTAACAACAAAAAATTAATTATTTAATTTCCTGCAAAACTGGTTCCTTCATATGGATTCTGAAAATTTGGGAAAATTAAATAATTGGTTGCTTACAACAAAAAATTAATTATTTAGATTTCTGCAAGTTTTCGGCCTCCATATGGAGGAACATTTTAACATGTTTAAATTGAGACATGATTATATGTCTTTCGACTACTTACAGTGACAGACTCGACTACGGTTACTGGCAGAAAAAGTAAGAAATATCGGTAAAAACGTTGGTCCCTATCAACAAATTATTCTATCAATATTCTAACTACTCAAAGAATGTGACATCAACCGCTATGGCTCTGAATCCCACATTTCACTATAATAGTAACGGGAAGATTCGTCTGCCATACAACGTATTGCACATTCTCGACAGACATTTGGGATGACCACAAACGACATTCTGCGTCATGCAAATACAAAAAGAAGAAGAGATTAAACACTATGCGACATGCAACAAATGGAAACGGTTATCAGCAGAACACCGACAGGTCCGATGTCCATTAAGAAGGACCTGACGTGGAACGAGTGTACAGCGATGAGCCCGACTGTGCGATTCCTGATGGTCAACGTCCCTTCGAAACTTCTGAACAGGTCACTGATGTGAACGTTACAGCGAATCATTCCGTAACCTTATCATAATACATGGGATTTGAAGCTGTAATTAAGGTAATCCGAAAGCTTCGATCAGTTACTGTCAGTGCAGATGTTTTTCGTAACCACATAAATGATTGAAATAAATGGATGTCAATTGTGGACAGAACAGTGGATCGAAGTTTAATCTATGACGGATTTCAAAAAATGGATGTTGCATACAACACCCCGTCAGACGTCAATAGAAAAGCTTTCCTTTACAAAAATGACGTCATTTATTTGTTATGCACACAATGTAATTTCACTAGTACCACAGATGTGACATTTGGACCTTGTTTCAACGAGGTTTACCGTGTTTATATCTCACATCCCCTGCACTCCGAATTATTTGAACAGTTGTACATGTCCATAAGAAACCATGTAATGACAAATGACAAGTCTTCAGTTGAGTGGAATAAAAGTAGAGAAATTTCTCCGAAGTCCTTCGTTGGAATGTTACCTATACACATACCGATAAAACAGGAACAAATTTAAAGTCGCAATCATTAGTTGGTTATCCCATACATGTCAGATTTTTGAATTTGTTCGTATGATTAAGAATATTTCTGATAGACCATGGTAGTAATTTAGTTAGCTTTCTTTCTGTTTGGTTACAACCATCACAGTCATAGAAAGTCATAGAAGACTACTGTGGCAATCGTGACACAGATAGTGATGAAATTATTGCGATTGACGATCACATCCCACTGACCTCGTCAGTGCGGGGTGGAGATGATAAAATGGTTTCGTGGCATGGCGCAATGACAGCGGTTCTTGCGCCGTTAACTGAAAGTTTTCTGGAAGGTTTTTCGGTATGTATAAACAACAAAATGAATTGGAATTGCTTCCCTGTCATATTGTCCTACTGATATTACATACCAGAAAGAAAAGACATGTCTGGAGTTCTACATAATGTACCACCAAACGTCCATGTCTGAGATAATTGGGAACTTCAACCGATTTCAAGACAGGCCCAATACCTGCATTATCGCCTACCAGAATCGTTGACTATGTACGAACCAAAACAGATGCCGTTAACAATTTCTTGAAATAAGGAAATAAATCGTCGTCAACGTCAGAGAAGAATTGTTTATGAAGGGAACCACAATAAATTCTTAAGGAAATTTCGGTTGCACCATGGGTGCCATTTATGAAGAAGCTGGAGAAGAGACATCCGCATTTACTTCTTCCAGTTATATTCTCAATGTTTACGTATTACCCATTGCATAACCTTCATCTCGGTACTTCTAAATCAATCAAAACTTGTTTCATGACATATGTTTAAAGTAGATTCTTAACTATGAAATGCATGGACAAGAAGAAGAACGGGAAACGATTTCATACAAATCTCATGGCATTGTTATGGGATTATAATTCACTTCTCGATGCAATGGAAAACCAGTTTGGTTCACCCGGGTTTCGTGTTGACTTCTCAACAAAGGAGAAATTCCAACAGCTGAACAGTTTCTCCCTCATTAATTCAATTCGAGGAATATTGGATGGAAAAGATTATAAATTTTTGGATATGGATTTCCCTTTCGTGGTAGGATATGTCGATAGAGTGACTGTTTACCTGGATCATTATCCTTTGTCGAACATTTGCACAAATTACAAAACATTAATGCAATATTTTCTCTGCAACAATCATCCCCTCGGATGGTCACGGGAATCGAAAGCTGAAATCGGGGGAAGAATTAATTTTCTCAAATTGCAATGCATAGAAACTTTTCAGAAAACATCGCGATACTGGAATCCACAAATTGAGGTTTTATTTACTGGGCCACGTGGTAGAAGACCTCTCCATGTTTGGAGGTCTAAATATTATTGATGTATCACCTTATGAGCGCTTCAATACATTCTTCAAACAGTCATATCGCTCTTATTTCAAAAGGATGGCAATAAGAATGGAGGAAACAGTGAAGAATATGGGACCAAAAATTTCAAATATTCGTTGAAGTTCAACAAATGCTGCCTTTCTAAAACAACTCGTAATCCAGATTTCAATACATCATTCTACAGGGACTAGCACTACGGCTGAAGGTAGAACACAATTATCACCATATTTGGTACGGGACGGTATTTCTGTTTCGTTACAACATGTTGTTGCCACAAAACAAAGAATGGGAATGTGTAACGAATCCACAACGTAAATTCTTCCTCCAATATTGAAAAAATTGTCACGTACCAGTCTGACCGTATTCACGGATCTCGTTCAGACCTACTTCCGAAACCACGATATGTTGCTTACCAACTCCGAAATTTACCTCACATTTGTCAAGTCAGGGTACATAGTTGGCGGTCATCTCCGAACGTTGCAGCAGTATGACAGTTCTAGAAATATTGTAAATTACAGACCTCCTCCGCCACATCTTCGTAAAAGGCAACGCATATTTTCCACGATACAGTTAGTTCCAAGCAAAAATGAAAGGAATAGCTTGGTCCTTATAAGAGGTGGTGACGGAAGTAGTCCCGTTTAATATATAGAAACGTTCCTCCTTCTATTCCATACAAAACAATACCATACTACGGACAGGAATAATTTGGCTTTCTTACAATACATGTAATTCACGCAGCCTCTGGACAATATCGATAAAGTTATGACCTGCATATGCCTTAGATGGGCTACATGTGATGAAGTTGACTACAAAAGACATGGCACAGATACAAGTTCCGTGGAACATATTTTCGAAAGAGAAGGGTGGCACCATATCATTGATTTCGATACAATATGTTTATCGGTACATTTATTACTGGTAAAATTTCGGAATTGATTCATTCAATGAATTATATACATGGCAGAAGAAACGGTTCTACATTAATCGTTTTTACAGGGAAAGGGATTTGTTCAGATCTTAAAGTACTGATGCGGACGAGGATGAAGAAGATAATTACCACATGTAACATGGTCGTATACATTTATTTAGTTCACGTTACATGTTATGTCATTTCATATCATCGTCCATATTCCCATTCACTTCATTACCTCCTCCATTTTCAAACAAAGATTTTCGTGCTGGTACTTCGTTATACGGCTTTCCGAGTTCATCAATACTTTCCCAGTCAGACGCTATCTCTGTGACATTGCAGTCATGAATAATTCCGCACTGCGCGTTCCAGTGTCCTGTCGAAATCAGGTTGATTGTACATATATAAAATGTGTCTTTTGTACTTTTCGAGGTATCAATTATTGTTCCATTTATTTGAACATACGTTTTTCCTTTCCCTCCACACATTTCGGTACTTCCAACTCCTCAGGGACCCATTCTTCTACAAACCTTCTTATTTTCCCAATTAACTGTTCCATCGCCAGTTTTACATACTTCGAAAAAATGTGGTTTAATTCTTTCTGCAATCAGTAGTTTAACACTGCTACAAATCCAAGCATCTACGAGAGGAATACTCATTGCAGTCCTTTCCACAATGTCCCCTTCTACTTCATCCGGGATATATCCAGTTAAATCATACAATACCGCAGGGCCGGTCTTGATTATAAACAGATTCAACATTTATCCATCGTCTTCATGTTTGTCAACCTAATGTTCAACAGAACTGCCAAATTCCCGTCATTGAATATCTGGAAGGTCCGCAGTACGTCACCATGACATTTCTAACACACCTTTTCTATTGGATTTCATTATTTTTCTCTTCGCGATAGAAATTTACGCCTCCCTTCATTCCGTTGCACCGGATTCATTCAAATTGAATCGGGATAGTAGAGAACCATAGCGAAGTGCTTCAAAGAATCTTTCCTATATAGCTCTTTACCTTTCGCTACAAAACTCAGATAACAACTGTCTCAAGCGGTCCTCTAAAGTACCAACTTTTGATAGCTCTTCAACAACGTCATCCGTAATTAATCACGTCCAATATATGTTTATGGTTTCACCAAATGAAATTTCAGATCTAAGTAATGAACAAATAATATATATCTCGCTGTTGATGGAGGGGACATATATGTTGCTTCCACTGCACAGAAAGATCATTGGTGTTGGTAAAATCATTGAATCGTCCGACCGTTTCATGCCATTCTACATTACAATGTCTGCTCTATTTTTCCAGTTTCTGGAATTTTGCTCATTATATGGGTCCAATTCACACGTTTTATTGATTCCGCACTTTGTCATTCTCAAGTCTTTTGCCAGTCCAATTTCCAAATACTTCATGGGAACTTGCCTTATCGTCCTCTCCACATACTTTCAGCGACTCTTGTAGTTATCTCCCATCTTTTTAAGAAGTTCTTGATTCAGAACTTCTAAACTCTGCACCATTCCTATTACTTTGACATTCTTATGATCAAGTTTCACAACTTATGATTGCAGAGCCTTGATTAAAACCTCTTTACTCATCCCCTCCCGTTATTTATCATTGGCCGAAACGTTGCACTCATTCATCATAACTAAAATTATTGTGTTCTATGCAGTTACTTTTCGAACGTCTTCTTCCAGCCGACCGAAATCTTCCAAATTTACTTCTTCTTTTACAGACGAAAATTCTTCAGATACAGCACCGACACCGGTAGAGTTTCTACCATTTTCCCCATTATTTACAATCACATCACTATCCGTTCTGGAATCCATATCATCCTTGTCACAAATATTCACTTCATCAATATTACTGATAGATGAAGATTCGTTTGTACCTGTTCCGCTCAGTCTACCATTACACCCTCTTCTGTTTCCACGAACTCCAAAAATCCTTCCTCTACATCTAACTCGACCAACACCGTTCATTTCCACAAGCATGTTAGAACTAGGCCCACCTATTTTATCTACCACATCGTCACTTCCGCAACTACGTCTGTAACTTCAAAATTCTATTCATCCCAAAAAAGGATTGGATTATTGAGACCAACATTTCTCAAAATGTTTTTTGACTATTACTGGGGACTAGTTTGGAATTTATAGGGAGCAGAGACAATAGTATATAGAAAAATATTCTCCAAATTATTGGGAAAAATTGTAACAAATTTCAATGTACTGAGTCCATTGTCAGAAACATATTTTTGGTAATATGACTATTCTTAAGAATTACGTTCCATCATTTTGAATAGTAATGCGCATTATTTTTCTGCGATTACAAATGTATTTAGGTGAACTATACGAAATATATAGTTTTTTTTTGTTTTGTCTTTGGAAACATATTGGATAAAATCAACAGATTTTGTCAAACTGTTCAATAAATATTGATGAGGAGCCAACTTCAAGTTGATGGTCCGACCATCAATTATGAAAATTTGGAGTCATTTCATTTTTATTTTGGACAAAAGCATATTGAAGTTGCCCAGATTGATTCCAATATTATAATAATGGAATTCAATGTACATTGAAGTGATTCGAGCATGTTTGGATGAAAATTTGTTACCTCGATAATTGCATACGAGAACAATTTTAGTGTACAACAAGTTGTTTTTTGAAAAGTGAATGGAAAAATAGCGATGTAAAGTTACTGTAATGAAAACAGCCTCACATTACATTATTTACAGTATGAGAGAGTATGTGTCATCAGTTTGCACGATTCGAATTGGAATTGAAAAGAAAATAGTGCTGATTCTACATGGATCATCAGTTATGTCATACTGGTATGACCTATCTTTTCTGCCAATCTAACCGTTATTCGTTATCGATCTACTTCACGCCATCCCCCTTCATTTCTGCTTTGTCGGGTGGACAAATTATCACGTCATCGCAACCCGCACTGCTGTGATCTTCCAACGTAAGAAAATAGTTGATAATTATGATGATGGTGGTGGCGATTGTTTTGATAGTGATAGTTGTTGTGATAGATAGTTTATTGATAATTGAAATGGACTTTGAATTTGGCCTCCTCCTGATCCACAAAAAGGCACGATAATGAAAAAATGAGGTAGAAATGAGACTAAGAATTTTGTCGAAAAGGATCACAAATACAATGAATCATCATGAATTTGTAAAAGAAATTATTTACTTTTCATCGCTGTACATTCAATGTAAGAACCTTACATTACATCTGATGTTATTTAATCTTACAAGTTGACTACATGTGTTAGTAAAACCGAGGATATCTATCATAGTGTTTACTACGTTAAATATAAGAAAATATAAGATGTAAGCCACACGTGTTACTAAAACTGACTGAGGTCATTTACCATGGTGCTCCTACCGTTTCAGACAATAATAAGAGGAAAAACTGACAAAAACTGAAATCACTCATTGTGGCGATACAATCTGTCTGATCAATACTACAGACTCATTTCAAACTGAACGGCTATTTCATACTTATGAGTGATAACAGGCTGTTATCTTCTTTCACGTTTAAAAACGAAGGATTAAGGAATCTGAATGGCTATCATCTTCTCTTAAGAGACCGGAATCTCAGTCCACATCTCACTTCATCTCAATCACCAGACTCCTTTCGGTTTAACTTTTGAATTTAAAACGTTGCGTATTATTATTCTACCCAGTTATACGACCGTATATGAACTACACGGCTGTTTTAACAATGATCTCTTACTACACTGGCGTGTGATCCATTGGGTAATATGCATCTCGCAAGCATTTTCTTATTGTTATTGCTTGTATATAAACCAATTCATCTTCTATTCCTTCCGATTGTACAATCATATCACCACACCACAACCTTTTCAATCTTTATTACTGGTTTAAATATTATCAATTTGGATATGTCACCACAAAGACACATAAGTAAGAAAGGTCAGGAAAAAATTAGGAATGACAGTGATGGTGATGATGATGATTTGTCTGTTCATGTTAATGAAATAACTGATAATCCGCCTGAAATGAGACGACGCCCCAATGGTGATTCTTCTCTATCACGACTACAAAGACGAAACAAGAGGAACGGACAAGAAAATAGGAACGATGATAATGATAATGATGATGGCGATTTATATATTCCTGTTCATGAAATAACTGATAGTACACGCAAAATTAGGCGCCCTAATCGTGATTATTCTCTATCACGAATACAAAGGCGAAACAGGAGGAAAGGACAAGAAAATAGGAACGACGATAATGATAATAGTGAAGATGATTTATCTGTTCCTGTTGATGATGGAATCAACCTTAGTGCGCTTGGTATGAGATCCGTAGGAAACGAGACTGGGGGTGTAAATTGTACTGTCACCATACCAATTAAAAATTATAAAGATATGAAAGTTGATTGCAAATACAACGAAAAAAATGACTTGAAAGTCATGCGAAGTCTAAAGCTATACCAAGTGCAGGTAAGTCTTTTGAAACAGGAAATGGAAAGCTAAGAATAAATGCTGAGTTTGCGGAAAACATAAAACTACGAACAACAAAACATGTAGTAAGGGTAGACGATTTTTGAATGGAACCAAGGAACATCTCGGAATGCAGATGGATGAGAAGATGTTACCAAGTAAATTACACAAATAAATCAAAACCCCTTTCAATAGAATAACCGTTCATGCACACCAGTATGTTTCCGATGCTGTTTCTTCATTATTTTTGGGTAGAAAATCAAATGAAGGTTCGGAACCTAATGTAACAAACGATGAAGCAGTGGATGTAGAGGACAGAGACTCGAGAGGGAAATGTACCAAGGTCAGTAAGTTTGACAAGAATGTTGTGCGTGAAGGTTAGTTTCAGGTACTGGGAAGTTCCCTTATGGATTACATAAACAAAAGTAAGAGGCGTATTGAAGTTAAATCTCAGTATCATCCTCACTGCCCAATGGAAGAATCACAAGATGCGGAAATGGTTACATCACCTGTTGATGCCATGTATAATTTTATAGGACAATGTTCTATACATTTCCTCCGCTCTCACTTTAAAATTGGGAAAGCACCATCTTTCAAAAGTGAGAAGTCTATCTTCAAATTTACTTCTGAAAGGGAAGCACTCATTCCAAGGTTTGAATGAGCTTGTTCATGGTATATAAGTGCCTGAAAATCGAAAGAAAAACAGCCATATTTTTTATGTCTTGGATATGGTGATATAGTTTCTCCTTCCAGTGACAAGCTATATGATGGTGAAGATACTGATATGAAGGCTAAAGAATTTTCAGAATAATATAATAACTTACACCAAGTGAGTTCTAATGGTGACTGAGATACGACTATTTGGAGAACAAGCAACTTTTCGGACATTTTTTCGGACAGTTGTAACAAAGATTAGAGGCTAAATGATGACGAAGTTGATACATTGTTTCGATATCAACCAGAACTAATTTCAATCCGGGCGTTTAGAAAAACAAATATTAAACATAATGGAGACTCCACAATAATGTCAATTATATGAATGGACACGATCAGGACATGAATTGTCGACTTGGTTAAACCTGTACCACAGGAATACGAAGGACTTAATGCACCAAGCAGTGAGTATGAAAATGTAGAAAAAATAATACCAGTAACTCCATCTTAAAAATCAACTCGTTCTTCATTTTCACATGCAATTGAATTGAAGTCGAACGGTGGTACAATTCCTTCAGATACCAGAAGGAGTCTGAAACGACTAATTCCTGGAGCAGCCTGAATTGTATAGAATGATGCGAAGGAAAGTGAAAATAAATTTATAGAAATTGAAATGAATAATACAATGGAAGAGTTAAAGTTGAATCAACAGAATTTGTTTCACAGATAGATAGACTACAAAACGATTATCGAAAATACACTTTGGCTTCCAAACATCCTATTAACTACAGATATTACATAATGTTTGATGCCAATACCTTTTTTAAATGTATATGTTCATGGTACGGTGTAGTATTAGACTGTTATATTCTTCGCTCACCTTCTTTGGACACATCATTCAGGTCTTTTAGATGTGAGGATAGGATTGATGTATTGAATGAAAGCGATTAGAAAGAAGAAGTACTTAAATATGTAGATAATTATTTGGACGGAATGATTGATTCATCATCTGGTGATGATGAGAAGGAAAATAATATAGACAGACTAGGGAAAGTAACTACAACGTCTACCGAACTATAATTTAATGAGATTGTAGAAAAAGATTGAGACACATCTTAAGGAGGGAATAGAGATAAAATGACTGGTGGTTTCAGAGGAAAGAAGAACGTGAAAGGACGTGAACTTCTAAAAGGTTGTGAAAAAGAGGAATAATTTAAAAAGAAACGAACAATGAACAGAACTGATGAAGAATATGATCATGTGAATGAACGAATAGTTCGGAGATGAAATACTAGAAAAAATATTTCTTCATCAACTGTCGTGGTAAATCAGATTGAATAATGCAACTAACTATAATATTACCGAATAATGTTATCCTCTTGTTCATTTTCATAGATTGAGGCACGTGGTTTATAAAATCTATTGAAAAAGAAAGTACTGGCTGCTAATCCAGTCTCAAGGTTTCTCAGCTTATCATATTCAACCTTCCTCTTCACTTTGCTTGAAATGACATTCATTTCCGTATCTGAGGGAACTAGATTCACTTTTCTTCTAATAGAGTCTATTAATATAAGACCAAAAACCTTTTCGGGACACGATTGTCCTGGTTCTCCTTCTCTTCTTTGCCACTGCAGCATTATACAGTTTAACACTGCATCTACTTCGTCAAAATGTATCTTTTTTGATGGTACCGCTTCGAAAAACTGTACGAAGAATATTTCATCATCGATTGGTATTCCAGAATCACCAGAGTTTTTTTTTAGGGTGAGGCTTACATTATCCATCACTCCTAATACGTATAAAAGACAACACTTTTGCAAACCATATTCTCATATATTCATCAGGAACAGAGATATCATCATAAACTTCAGCCTCAATCATTACACAGTCCAGACGAGGATCTTTGGACCAATAAAATGTCTTCTTCGCAACCACTCTATGAGATATTCGTAATGTTGATTTTGGAATGAAGACTTTATTCCAACCACTACCCTTCTCATTCAGAAGTGAGACATTGTATCAAGATACGACTGCAGAACATGGAGGAACTATTTTGATGATCCTAGATTCTGGTAAATTATATTCTTTTCTAGATAACCGTTCTCGAAGAAGATTGATTGGAATTAGCACTCCTTCTCTTTCCAAAACATCCCCCAAATTGATCAAAATGTTTTTAGTGTATTTCTTTTGGTCAGTACATTATGTTTCATATACATGTCATGGTAAAATGTCTCTAAATCATACGAAGTTAAACAAACCCCACTTTGAACTAAGAAAGCACCATCCCCTCGAACGGCATTTAAGCTACCTGGATTCGGGATATTAATTAAATTATTTCCTCCTCGTTTGTAATTTATATCGATAGACTTATTGTACACATTTGAACAGTGTAAAATTCGTTCCTCTTTTCTTCTCATTGTTTCAGACATCGCACTATAAGTTTTTTTGACGTTTTATCATAGTCCACCTTCACCAATTTGTGTGTCATCTACAAACCACTACTCATGTAACAAATCCCACCTGTCCTTCTCAAGTCAGTGCAAGAATGATCTAATGAGTGACACTTTGTTGTGCCCATTCCAGATCTTTGGTAACGTTTAAATATACTCTTCCAAATAGTTTAAAATTCTTGTATACTTCTATCTAGCAATTCTAAAATCTTCATCTCTCCACTCAGGCGTACGTCCACGACAGTTTATATCGTTCAAAAGATTAACATAGAAAGTAAATACAGTTTTCACGGGAGCTATTGTCCTTTTCCCGCAACACCGGTCAATTATTGCACCGTGGAAAGGACAAACGCCATCAATTCTGTTAAAGTCAGATGCTTCTAACATACTTAGGATGCCACTTTCAGTAAAAAGCCCTGATAGATTTTCATTGATGCTTCCCTTGGAGAAGTCTACATGTATTTTATACCCAATAGAAAGTTTCTCAACATTAGAAAGAAAACCGTTAAGGAGCCGCAGTACTCACTTATGGATTGTCATGAATGACCTCTTATCACCAATTTTATTACTAATTGAAGTAAAAAGTCTGTTTTTCGTCCTTCAACATGATACTTGCTGTTTCTTTGATCATTCTGGGAACACCAAGTGACAAATTATTCATTGGCTCAAATATGAAAATTTTATATAAGCCAATGGCCAGATCGATACCAATCAACGAAAAAGTGGAGAGAACGAGTGGAACTGTTAGCATAGAAAGGGAATGAAATTTATCCAAAACAGCTATGTCACCGAGATGTAGACGACAAAGCATTTGATTGGTTCCTAGTATAGTCCGTTCAAATGTAGTAGTGCATGAGTAGAATTTGTTTTGTCGAACGTCACAGCGATGACAAGGGGATAACAGTGTACTGTTTCGCTCGACACTGGCCATATATTTTGCTTCTGGTAGATCAGTGATGTAAGAAGAAATAACAACTTGGGCTCTTAAGATAAATTTTTCTTTTATCTCACAAACTAAATCCTCTACAGCTATGTTAGTAATAGAACGTAAAGAGAATTCAACGCTCTCATGAAGGGCTTTCAACATATCTACACGTTTCATTGATTTATTTGATGTACATTTCTTACCAAACTTTCCAGAGTTGGCCACTTCGCCATCATAAGAATTATAATTTCTCCCGGAAAGACATGCAGAAACAGTTTTCTTTTCAACAATTTGATTTAGTTGCGCAAATTCCTTCAAATTTAAAAGGTTCAAATGAATAGGTTGAACACTTAAATGTGACGTATTTGAATATGTCACTGACTTATCACTAAACAATTGTAAAAGTGCAACAAATGTTTCTTCCCTGTGTTTTTCATTCGTTTGCCAATAAACGTTTTCATCCTTGCTCAACTCAATTGAATCTCTCACCACTTCGGGAGCCTTTACTAGATCCAAATTCATGGGATGACCCCTGAAATTACTTTTAAACGGTTGCCAAATAATATCCCCATAGTTTGCTGAAATACTATTCCGTTAAAAAGTTTCCACTGGATCACGTAAATATACTTCAAAACTGACACCGTCCTTTATTTGTATTTTAGAATGTTTGAAACCATGCCTGTCAAGATAATTTGAAAACAACTCTTGGCTATGTCCTATGACGTCCTCCACACAATGAAAGGTTGTAAAAAATGTCCCAATAACATTTGAATTTCATTTTGAAACAGACATAAATTCATTACAAACCCTTTCACTGGAGCCCATCCAAACTTTCATGAATGCAGTACATGAATTTTCTATTACTGAATCTGACACATTGGGAGTGAAATTTTGTTCCAACTCATGGTTCGTAGCATCCGCAAACAGTTCTACAGGTAGCTCAATCCCAAAAGTATCACCTTCACATGTATATGTTTCAAATTCTAGGAATTCTTGAAGTTGATTGGTAGTTACTCTGTCCACTGCCAATTTAGTATCACAGGTTGGACCAATGATACCCTTAGGGATAACCATAAATCTCCTTTGAATTTTCCCAGATATTGGAGGAATGTTACGACAGAGACGACGAGGTTGCTCATGAGAGTTGTGACATAAAAAGCGTGAAGACTTTTACTGCTCTAATAACATGTCGGAAAATAAAACCTGAACGGTTTATCCATCACCATTGTCTCGTAAATAGAAGGAAATTAATCATATAAAAACCTTTAAAATTGAACTTATAACAATATTGAAAATTCAAAATAAATTGGAACAGAAAAAATTACATTTTGGCGTTTCAAATGTTTTTCAATTTTTTTGGGCAATATTGTTTTTAGAAGATACAGACGTACCTGCTCTCACAACTTTCGACAGAGGTTCTGAATTTCGTACTGTTGACCCGGACAATCTTTGCGAACGTTTCCTGGTGTCACTTCGATTCGCCATATCTGATTTCAGAACACTAAATGAATAGCAATAACTTGAAGATTAAGTTTTATTCCTGGTAGAATATTAACTTCAACTTTCGAAAATAGAACAAGTTCCGACATAGGTTTAATCTACATGTAACGGCTATGATAGTGGATGTATACAGCTTGCAGTCAAAACTGCACTACACTATGTGTCTGGTAGACACTGTATGCTATTTACACACCATGTGGACTGCGATTTTTTTCGGAAAATCAACTAATTGATTTTCCGCAAAATTGCCTACATCATATGGAGTGGAAATTTTATTATTTTGGCGTCTTTTTCAATTCATTCCAAATACAGCCTCTCTAACGCAAGCTGTATATGATACGAATGGCACGTTAAATATGTTTAAAATAAGACATTATAATTTGCTGCAAATAAATTCAATTACTCCCCATGTTATCACCCCCTTGGCTTACCGTACCGTGTTTATGGTAATAATCATTGACCAAATCCATAATCAGAATGTGGTTACTACCATGGTGGAAACCACTTTACAAACATGGGTTTGCATCATCTATAACATCATGGTAATAAAGTGAGCCGCAAGTAGTATAGTTCAAACTGTGTTCCTTCTTCATTAAAAATCGAAGTATAGCATTTTGCAGATAGGCTACTATTCTCGAAACTGAACGATCTCAGCAAAACATGCAGTAAAAATTGCAATATTGGAAACAAGAACTAAAAACTTGACTGCACTAGTGATCATTTCACAAGGTACTTGAACGTTATTGACTTTTTAAATCATGTTACTTCTTTCATATGAGGACACGCTAACAAATAAAAAGAAGACAGGGAGAAGTTAAAAATGAGTTGAACATTTGTTCAATTTCAACTCCACTACCAATCATAAATTGTATTTTGCCATTCACTTTCTTTCTCCACAAAATTCCTCACAATTGCAGCCGTAATCTCTTAACAGTATTTAACTGACGGTACTTGCTTTGAGAATAATCTCGCATCAAAGTCAGCGTCGCAGAGGATGTTAACAACTTTTTGCACCTACTTTCCTGCAACTCAAGATTGTATGATACTTAAAGATACATCCAACGACTTGTTCAGAACACCATCTTTGCTCTTGTACATTTAATGCCTCATTTCAGTCAATAACAATACGGATATAGCTATATTCGCACTACTGCCAGCACCCTTCACACATCCATACTGTTGTCCATCGGAACTGTTCATGATAATACGAGAAGTTTTCGTCGAATTTCCTGTTGAATTATCCAATTTGAAGCTACAGCTGTGTTCAGTGACGGCAAGGGTTGGGAAAATAGGTGCATATGTTTTGCTTTATTAAAAATTATCACACGACAGAATAATTCCATAAACGACTGAAATATATTTCGTACATTGCTTATATATTTCAAAACCACTTTCATACATCATGATGTATCCATTTTTTTCTTGTCATGCATCTGTATCCCCATTCCTAGTTTTTAAGGACACGTACAGTACTTGTGGTGTCTTCTGTAAGATTTGGAGGAGACCACGTCTTTTCTTTGAGAGCATACAAGTAACAGAACGCTTACTTCCACAT
Organism: Odonthalia washingtoniensis; assembly: GCA_032358235.1. NCBI lineage: Eukaryota > Rhodophyta > Florideophyceae > Ceramiales > Rhodomelaceae > Odonthalia > Odonthalia washingtoniensis. Next base: position 33,941 of record JAULBU010105846.1, read on the forward strand.
TCAATTTCTTGGGTCACTTAATTTTTTAATTGCTATATTTTCAGATTGTGTAATTTTTTTATTATTTTCTGTAGTATGTTTACTTGATTTTGAATCAAAAAATAATATTGGAAGTTTCAATGACAATAGGGTTTTTTCGATTTCTCAACATTTTTGAGATCTGCCGTTACCATAATTCAGTGCGAAAAATGGCCGTTGTGTGCCTTATTCAGTTATTAAAATTTCAACTAGTCAGCCATTTATGTGCGGTTTTCATACAATTCCATTACCTACTTTGCCCCCGTCAACGCACATTTCCATCAACTAGTCACAACTATAACCGATCAACTTGCAACAATTATCGCAACACGATGACAGTTAACGCATTCTGAACATTCAACAGCGATTCATATATTTCAGTTCCTATCGAGATGAACTTGTTGCATGCATCAACATTTTTGCACAAGTAAGTATGCATTAACTTTCAATTCATTTAAACATGTTAGAATAAATCCATTAATAATTGTTCAACTTCCTTTATATTCACTTCTTCTTCAGATTTTCGTTTACGAGTTACTTCTCTTCTTCGACTACTCTGGTTCAGGAAAATAGGTTTGTTTGTATTACTCTTCCGTTTATGGTTTCATACTCTATTTCCCATGTCATGACCTTTTCATATTCAATTTACTAACTTCTGTTCTACATTTTATGTTTATTAATGTAATTCTTATTTGTCTGCAGATCAATATGGTGTATCTGTTCTCAGTGAAAAATTTCGATGTATATATATCATTTAACATGATAATATAATTTATACCTATTGGATGCGTTTCTTGGTCGTTGCTAATGGTTGTTCTGATTCTTCTTTCACTACATAGTTTCTACTTCCTTTCACTTTTCCCTGTTCCATACAATTTGTCATAGCTCCGGTTCTATCACGTTTTTTAGTATTACGTTTTTTTGTTATATCGCTTTTCTCTTATTTCTATCAAAATGTTTGATTTGTAATCGCATGATATCTCAAATAATAAAAATATTAATATCGTGTATACCATAATTGGTATACATGTATTTCAATGTACAGTCCTATTATTCTATATGTTATTCCCATATGCCATCATATAATTCCTACATATAGTAGATATAAACATGAGAAATAGCAATAACCATCCTCTTTCACATTCATGAAATGAATGTAAAATGGATGAACCATAGACGATTGCATACGTCATATGAATGCATTAATGTAATGTACATACACCCAAACATTCAACACATGAATGTAATATTCAATGTGACTTACATCATAAATTACATTTTTGCAGTACTATATGAAGTATTCATTCAACGTCTCATACACAGTGTGTAGTTACGAGCCTAGATTACATAGACAAAAATCTCTGTGTATGAAAGAAAATTTCAGTAATACATTGGTGCAATTTGTTGGCCCGGACTTTTTCTTCAATTTTTTTGCGCCGTCCATAAGTAAATTTCTATGCCTCCTACATTAAAACATACAGTATCTGTATGCCACAGTTGATGCCCCATACATTTTATCTTCAAATTTTGTAGATTTTTCCTTAAGTCACCATACGTAATCATGCAAACACTGTAGTTTTCTGTATGTAACCTACACAGACCTCCAAATCCGCGTGGCCTAGTAGATGTGACATCCACTACAAAACCACGCCTATTGAATGTAGGCATTCGGTTACGGAAACACAGACGCTTATCTGAACAACTAGATTCAGTACCAGTTGCGCAACGTTTATATGGTACTATCGTCTTGAGAATGAAAGCACGCCTTAGTGTGTTCTTTATATCCAACCCAAGTATGCATTGTTCTGTGTGGTGATGTGCAGTATTTGAATATATGGGCTATTTCTTAAATTGATCAAATCGATCTGGTTGAGACATGAAAAAATGTTCTAAAGTCTTGATTTTCTGGTTTCGTCCTCGTATTTGCTTTTGTATGCCATTTGGTACCTCATCCTGTATATTATGAGTATTATTAGTAGGAGGTAGACTGTGATGCATATTTAGAGATTGAGATGATGGGTTACTATTTCTAACAATTTGTTGATTTTCTTGTATCACTAGTGTGATAAAAAGATTTAAAAATTAATAGATTTAATGTTGAAAATTTATATTACAGTAGTTTGAAATCAATGAATTCATAAATTTTATCTATTGTCACAGTAATTTAAACTAATGCATGTATAGTCTACAGTAGATCGAAAATTATTATAAGATCCAAGTGAAACGTTATTTTCAAACTACTGTTATTAAGTAATGAAAGACAACTAAATTATAGTTCTTATTTGATGAATTTAATCATTTCAAGCAATGAAAACAGCGATTTCTTTCAATGTTCGGTACATTTCCAAACAATGAATTTAGTCATTGTAGTTCATAATTTTATGGAATGAAAATTGAGAAAATGTCGTGAATAATCATGGATTTTATTGTTATCAACCAAGGAATTTATACATTGTAGTTAATAATGTTAGATTGAAAATGAAAGAAATTTCATGCATGATCATTACTTTTATTGTTATCAATCAATGAATTTATACATTATAGTTAATATTGTTATAGATTTGAAAATGATAGAAATTTCATGAATAATCTTTACTCTTATTGTTTTCAATCAATTGTCTTATATAAATCTAATTCATACGTCACTATCGGCGAGGTGGATATCCCGGCTTCCGGTGCAGTAAAACGTAATGTCCGCCATTGAGAATGTACATGCCATGTTCGATATGGTTCCCAGTTGTATTTAGATGGCAATTTCCATCCAAGTGACAGGCATGTATTGTGGCCACCTTCCTCACTGAATTAAAAATAGGTAAAATACTTGTCGTATGTATTGAATCTGATGTTCCATAAATATTTCTTTCTACACGACTCAATTGGGAAACTGAGGCGTACACAATTTTATAGTCTTCTCCACCAAGTACCGTTGAAAAAAACATTGTTTTGAAAATCAAGGAAGTTTTACAGATTTTTTTCACCGTCATGTAACGAATATTTACTTGTGAATATTACAAATGTTCTTGTCAATAACAGCTGTTTCACCACATTTCTTACATGTAATTCAATGGATAATAATTCTCCATGATTCCTTAATACTTCAATATCATAATGATATTTTCATGCTGCTTTGCGTACATAATGAAGATGTTTATCAATATTATTAAGTATTGTTTTTTTCATGTAATATTACTCGATCCGGCATAAATTATTCAATGTGATTCTCTAGTAGTAGAGATACTGCCCGAAAAGTTCGAGATCCATGAGAAAGAAGCACAAAGAGACGTATGGAAATTGAACTAGAAACGTCAACACCTGTGTCTAATGCATCTTGAGATCATCTTAATCCCGACGGACTGACATCTCTTTTCCAATTGACGGCGATATGTCCATCAAGCTGACTTTCAAATTTAGTCATGTCGTATTTTGAATGTTGAACATCTGGAAATTTTACTTTCATTTTAGTCTTCTTTGCATGCTACTTAGATATGTAACATCCTTTTGTCTTATCGTAGTTTCGTCTCTTTCGTTGGAAATGATTTGATCAATGGATAACTGTTCAAAATCTATTCTATAGTCATCTAGATCATCGCCATCGACATAAATGTCTATTTTAGAAGTTGCAACAAATATTCTATTAAATCCAAGCTTTTACTGTATACAATTTGTATCAATATGTCCATCAACTTAAAATTCTTTAGCAGATTCCAACGAAGAGGACTGATTATTATTGAAATATAGCCATTTTCTTAGCTAAATACATTTCGTTTCTGACGCTCGGTGTTGAGGGAATTCAAATTGTTCTCCAGCCTGAGGAAGTTTTTCTTTAGGAAGTTGGATTGTAATTCCCCTATTTTATTTCCGGTTTCTTTAATCACAATTGGAACAGTGATTCCAGAAGGGCATGTTTTGGGTGTGTTACATTGTGGATCTGAAGAAGAAGAGTTGATATTATTTCCATAGACGATAAATTTGGTAGGTGACGTGTGCACTAATCTCTCCTTCGACTTTGAACATTCTGACACTTTCGATCGGCGATCGATTCTCCATTTCGCAGAATTAACAGAAGCATTTACATCAGTTTTGGGCATTAGGTCTCCATCTTCACTAATATTATCAGGGTTTTTTCGTGTAATTCCGTGTTCTAAATCTATTTCCTCCGCTGGTACCAATTTTTCTTGGGGGAACCTCCAAGAAGCGGTTTCACCACCTTGCACATTGATCAATTTCACTAGTTTACCAAGATCAGATGAAACCAAGAAGTGCACCTCAGCAATTTCCGCTCTAAAGCTCTTCATTTTTAAATATTTCAATTTTCCAATACCTACCAATAGTAGTGGTACTTTTGATCAGGTACACTCTCAATCTCCATTACAACCGCTCCCCACCACACTGACTTTTTGTTGATGTTCCATTGAACTAATATATCGTCCCCTATTCCAGGGACGTCATTATCCTCGTAGATAATCAATTCCGTTAGATTGGTACCAATAATACTGGCGCGTCGTTTTCGTCTACTCGTGCGGGGTTGGAAATGTGTAACCAAGGAGATGCGTGTTTAAAGAGGGCTAGGAAGACAATAAATATTCGATAGCATGAAAAGTTGTCAGAATACGAGATGATTAATTAAAATTGGAATGTATCCCAGAACATATCTATGGGATATTGATGACTATGTATAGTAAAAGGGACTGAACCTGTTTATAAAGTTAGATGTTTTGGTGAGAAAAGCGCCTTAAATTAGTGATATTATTACTTCACCCTATTAGTTGAAAGATGGAGAGGAATTGAACACTATCGAAATTGTCGGTTAAAACACAAGACAGTTTTAACGCAGCTAGAAAATGGAGAGGAGATGATTGATACAACAAAGGATTCAATTTAGGGGACTAAGAAGAGGATGGAAAGCCAATTGTTTCTTTACCACGTGTCAATTTTCCAAAAACAGTAATACCTTGGTGAATTCTGATAAATAAAGTCCCGGGTAAAAGCCCGGAGAACTTTACTTCTAGGATAGTCGTGACTCGTCAAACTCTGGTACAAATTTAGTAAGGACCCGATTATACTAATATGAACACACTGATGCTTTAATTTTGAATCTTTCTCTACTTTACTGTGATAAGGTTACCATTAGCTACAATTAGCGTCTCGCAACTATTACAGAAGTTAACAAACAGATAACCATATCCGTCGTGCTGTTATGATCTATTTTCTTTTGCGATGCACGAGTCATACTTGTATGATTTGATTAAATTAGCCCTTTGAACCTTCTAAATAATTGGACAAATCAATATCCCTAGCTGTCGTGCGCTTATTTGCCCCTTTCTCCTCGGCTACAGGGATACTGTCATTCTTCCCAGACCTGCGCCGCTTTCGTTTCGTATCGCGCTTTATTGGAGCTCCACAAAGATAAAAAATGTCAGTGATTTCAGTAATACTGTTTTCCCGACGGCCGCAACACCGGAGGAGAACTTCGGGAGTAAAATTTGAAGCGAAATACTCGCATGGATCTAAGATCACTTTCATGTAGCAATCAACTAATACAACGTGATTAACGGCATCTTCCTCATTCCGAAAGTCTTCTGTCGTTAAGTACATCTTGAGCTCGACCAAGAACACCCCCTTCTTTGCTTATTCCGACAGATCTCAAACGGCTCCAAACCGTTCTTACCTCGTGGAAAGTTAAATGCGGGGAATTAATTCTGTAACCAATTGCTTGCTTGTCCAATATTTCCTTTCAAAACAGGACCCATATCAATTTCACGAACGACCTAATAAATGGAGAACTGGTGTATACCATTTCTTACCGATGCCCGTTGGCATTCATCTTCCTTACTTCTACAAAATACTCTCTTGGAACGCTCATAAACACTTCTGTCAAAAGTAAGTAGATCCCTGTTACACGGAATGTGCACAAATATGAAAGTATTGGGATTCTTTTTGCAATATTCTTCTATGAAGTTGATGAAACTAATTACCGTGCTCGTTGAATTCTAAGTTGTAATAACCACCAGTAACAACCACCTTTGAAATGATTATTGCCCCCTTATTCAAATAATAAACTGAATTTATTTGCAATTTTGCAGCAGCAAGTATATGAAGCTGAAATGGTCAAAATGTAGAGACACCTCCATTTTTCCGATCTGAATCCATGAAATTTCCCCTTCCATTTCCATCCTTGTTGAAAGTTACACGGCGTACGATATACTCCTTCTTGTCCACCGTAAAGCCAATATTCTTCTCAATTTCATCATCAAAAAAAATCAACTCCACAATCGTTCTGGCATCAAATGTGTTATCAAGGCGAGCGGTAATATAGTTCAACAAATTCTCGATCAGACATGGAATCCAACTGTACTGGTGCAGGTAACCAGCCTTGAGCTCGGAAACGACATCATTCTTGAATAGAAAGATCATTCCCTGCTGCCAATAGATCTTCCACTCCGTACTGGTTGTCATTTACGTTGTTGCCTACCTGTCTTCAGGACCGAAGCCATTTGTATCAATTCGGAAACAAAATTGGATGTTGCCTTTGACGTTAAGGGAGAAGGGAGAAGAGAAGAAAGAGCTGAACTTGAACGTTTTCTTTTTAGATAACTACTACGTTTTGTACTCCAGACAGAAGCCTCGTGTATAATTTCCGATAACGAGTGTTGACCAACGTGATAACTTTTATATATATAATTTTTTGGTTGCCAACGGTTGCCTGCTCCCCTCGGTCGAAACCGTTTGTTCGATTTCCGAAAACAAAAGTGGATTTTGTCGTTGACGTTAAGTGAGAAGAGGGAAGAGAAGAAAAACCAGGAACCGGAAAGGAAGTGTAGATGTCATTTGACAAAGATTGTTTTTTGCGGATTTCACACTGCTGTAATTTGTCAGTAAATTAGTGTAGAAAAAAACCATTTTTGTACTTGTTTTACAATTTTTTTAAAAAAATGTGAAAAAAATGTGAGAAAAAATGTAGTAAAACAATTACGAAAGAGGCGATTGAAATTTTGAAACGTGTTGCAATCGTCTATTTCTTATTTGTTTTACTACTTTTTTTTGAACCAAAAATCAAATTGTGACACGTTTCTTTGCTTTTTCAAATCATTCGTTACACGTTTATTTCTTTTTTTAAAAATATTTCATTTTATGGTGTTATCAACGACTTTCTTCAAGCGTCTACCCCATTGAGTTTTGTTGTGCTTCTTTCAATTTGGACCTCCCGTGGCCCTTGTTTATCCGCTGCGTTTCAACTGGTTATTTCATTTCAAACTGCAAAACAAGCTTCCGACATTCCTTTCCTACTTTCGCCATCCGGCCTGCACCACTACCTTTCCGCTTCTTCAGACCCGCTTATTATTTGCTCAGATCCTTATATCATCAAGAGCTGCATTCGAGTAGCTCCGAACCACGCATCATGGTTGACTATGCTTCTCCCTGTGATTCAATGCAACCCCCGCACAAGATGCATCTCTCACAGGAAGGTTTTTATTTCTCCCATACGACGACGATGACGATTATACGAGTGGTAATCCGACTAAACCTCCACATTCTGTTTCTACTCCTGCGCTCCAAAATGCTGATGTCAAGGCGAGCAAAATACCACCAGTATCTACTGTTGAAAATGAAGATCAAAAGGAAGTGAGAAAACGGAAGATGATTCTACTATTACACCGCAGCCTGTAGTTTTGAGCGCCGATGCTTTCGCGCAATTGATGAAAACAATTTGTTAGACGAATATTTGGAAACAATACCATTTCCATCCACTGAGGAACGACCATCAACCAGAAATCAAACAGAAACAGAACCAGAAGCAAAACCAGAGAAGAAACATGTAGTATCATCTACAGCCACGCCTGTGGAATCAACAGAAGATGACACACAGAGCAGTTTGAAAGTCGAATTAATCCAGAGCAAATCTTGAAAACAAAAGCTGCAAGAGAAGCTGCTCAATCAGTAGCACCACAAGCATCAGAAGTAACGTAACACAACAACTAGAATGAATGAATCCAAAGTATTTACTTCTTTAGGTGAACGTACACGTTCTTTTCAATTATGTAAAAAGGCGCGTACAAAAGCGGAAGAATATGTTGCTCGAGTAATTTCAGAAGCAGAAATCAAGGAAGTTGAAGCTGGTGTCATAATTCAAGGAAATGCTGCTAAAGTTACTAAAAAAGGTGTTGATGAAGTCACAGGATTATGGGAAAAAAGCTGTGCCAGCTATTCAAACACAACTTCCAAAAGAATTTGAAGGTATACAAGCAAAAACACTTGCTTCAATCACTCTTGGATTCTTCGTCGCATTTATTATCGCTCCTAGTTTTATTCGACGATGGTGGGGATAAGGTTGAAGTTAAAAAAACGTCGCTCAATTAGATAAGAAAACCACAAATTTTCAAAAGAAATTGGCTAAAGTTGATAGTAGTATAAGTAGTAAGAATAGTGCAATGACTTCCAAAATCAGCATTTCTTCCAGAAAATGACACGGTGGTCAACCCAAAGGCAACAAAACCAAATAACAATATCACCACTTCTTCATCAACAACTTCTACAAAGCCTGGAAGGTTACTATCATCGAACTCTACGTCAAAAACGACCGACCCGAGTGTGCTATCGAAACAAAAAACAGCATCATCATCAAAAGAGAAGGAAACGATTGTTTTGAATGATTTTACACCCGAAATGACATTATCAAGTGTAAGAAAACAACTAGGTACAAACGTTTCTCTTGTTATATAATCCTCATTCGATAGTCTTCATGAAGAACCTACAGTTGCCCTAACCGTTGGCAAAATACTTTTAAGATTATCCCATACTGAATGAGGTATGGTTTATGAAAAATCTTTACAAGCTTTTGGATCTCTTGTATACGAAGGAGTAACTTCAACAGTAGAAGGAAGAGGTCGTCAGTTATCAAAAGCAAGAATTTATATTGATTTAGAAGATGAGACTGAGAATCTTCGTAACGAAATTAAAGAGATGAATAATCAAGCTGAAAAATAAGCTGTTCAGAATGCAAAAGCTGATGCGACGATTAAAGGATTAAATGAAAAAATAGAAGAAGAACGTGATGAAATTGGAAAACTGAAATCATAATATAATCATAATATTGCAACTTTAAGAAAAGAAAATTCTCATTTAGCTGACAATTTAATTGAAGCTAAAGATGAAAAGAACTACTCCGAAAACGTCGTTAAAATTCCTGCGCATGATCATTATGAAGAAGGAGTTGATGGACGGACAAGACGAGGAGGTTTCCTATTTACAATGATCATGTGCAATGGAGTATTTGACCAGGAGTTCTTAAATACAGTATTGGAAGGGAAGTAATGGTCTACATCATGGACACCAAAGTCAAGGTACAGTCTTATCATAGTTTGTATTCGATGATACGAAGGAATTGTGCGTGTTTACGGCGGAGCGGTGGTACATTAGATGATATTATGCCTTCTTGACATGGTGAAGAAGCTTGAGGATAAGGAAGAACGTATCATCAGTGGAGTGAAAGACGAGGATGCGCATGTTCTGGCTGCCGAGTTTTTGTATGGAATTTGCCGTGGTCTAGACTCCTATCATTACAGCAAGATTGATAATGGTATGAAGGTTGAAAAGTAATTCCTATCATTGTTCAAGAGGTTAATGCATGGAATTACAGGGCCGCTTGGAAACAGGAATGATGCTGCGTTGATTCGCATGATTGGGACAGCGGACAAATTCACAGTTGGTCCGGGCATCATGCGCTAGATACTTGGATAGCAGTTGGAAAGTAAGTCGTTGGTCATGGAAATTGGCAATGTACGGCACGCACATCTGTAGAGCAAGGCGGTTACGGTAAATCCATTTATGTATTTTATGTATTTCTTATGTGGGAGAACCGGCTGATGAGAATATGGTGACTGTAGTGAATGAAGCAATTCAGTCGCTGATAGGTGAAGTCGGGTTCAATCATAAATTGAAAACGGTCCGTGAGGAAGTCGGAAGATTTTTGCCATTGCTTTCAGAGAACGTGAGTAAGATTAATGAAGACCTGTTCAACAAGACGATTGGAAATCTGACTTATCCCCAGCTGGTACTTTTATTTTCATTTTTCCTGTCATTTTATCTTCAAGTTGTCTCTTCTCATGTATACTGCATTACACAATTATCACTATAACTACATTTAATATGCTAATATATATGATTTCACTAAACACTGTCAATACCATGACAGCCTGTCATGTTATGCTAAAATTACAGGCTCCCATTTTGAGATTATAACAATCCAATAGCCAGTTTGATCCATTGAGATGTGAGCAACCATACATTGAGATTACTATATCACAAAATGGACAGTCCGTACAAACAAAGCTTGAAAAAATTATCACACTCACCTACCCATACATGATTGTTCCTCACAATCATGTTACAGGTGCCTTCCTTTCCATAGTGAACTATATCGTAACGTAATCTATTTCATACCCTTCCACACTTGAAGTGCACAAGAGTAAGAAATATGTTACGTTATCCCCTTCCTTAAGTTGGGAAGGAAAAAACTAACACCCAATATCTAAATCTAAAAAGTCATTGAAAAAATTCTTTCTAGCGAAATATAAAAAAAGTAGATAACCATTTAGGACTCCACGAGGGCTAGGAAGTCATCTTATGCTTCCCAGCCTCCAAAAGATCGCAAACAATTTCCTACCTTTCCACACTTGGGGAATACAAAAATTAATTACTAAATATAAAAAAGTAGATAAGCTTTTACGAAGTCATGTTATGCTTCCCAACCTCCACTAGATCGCAAACGATTTACAACTTTTCCACACTTAGGAAGACAAAATATAACAACTACAAAACTAAAAATTAATAACTAATAACGATTTCTTACCTTTCCGCACTTTGTCTGAAAGGTAATTACAAGAATTCTTGGCATGGGAAGGAAGGGAATACAAAATTTTCGACAACTGATGCAAACGTATTCTTAAATAGACATCTAACAACCATTGGATGTAAGTGCGATATTATTGTTATGAAGACACTTTCACCTCTTCAAATTATCGTAACAGTAATCTGAACAGCTGAAAGGATTTTTATAAATTGCCCAACGACGTGTTGACAACTTGAATATGTGCCATACATATCCAAATTATCACCACGTCATTGGATATTTAAAATAATATCCTCATAAAGTCTCTTCCATTTCTTATTGAATCCAGTCACCTAATGTACATCATTGTTTTGAATGTGTCCGTTAAATCACGTAACGGGCACGTTACATTTAAAATCTAACATGTGAATGTTGAATATGTACTATACATATCCAAATTTTCATCACGTCGTTGGTAAATTAAAGTCATATGCTTAAAAAATCTCTTCAATTTATTATTGACTCCAATTCCGTAATGTGAATCATTGGTGTGAACATCTCCATTAAATCATGTAACGGAGGCGATACATTTATAATCTCTCATGTATGTGTGAATGGCTCCCTTTGAGCTCTTCAATGTAGGCATCATGAGGAACATTAATTGCATTGATGGTGGCTTTCCTGCATTCCTCTCTGATATTTTTGTAATGATGGTGGTCATACACGCACTACTATAATCACTGTCCTCATAAAATTGCATTAAAATGTGGTGAAAGCAATGACTAAAATTGGGACACAAATTTTTTTTTCTGATTAATTGTTGCAACTGCACAACGTAACTATAAAACACTGAAGGCTGGGCGTTCAAAAAAATACCAGTTTTTGACAGAAGGAATGCCCAGGGAGAAACTACGGCGTTTGAATTGCCATTCTACGAATAGCCCAGCGGGGGCGTTCATATCGATAAAATAAATGAATGGTTCCCTGCCACATTCGTACGCTTTCACCGCTTGGAAGTAGGCATTCATTCCCAGAAACACAGACGTATGTCCTTAAAAACTGGAAAGTACCTTCTAACATTTTCGATTGGAAGATTTCCCGTCCAGAAATGAAATGAATATATCCATGAGGGACCTAGACTGTACGATCGCGTGCTTCACACATTCATTGGTGCCGTTCGAAGGTAGTCTGGCACGTGGGGGAGCACTGGCGAGTCGTCCTGATCCCAGACCATCACGAAGTCGATAAGTTCTTTCTCTTGGCGGTCGAAGATGGCTGTTGTTGATGCTGTTGGGGGTCTAGTTGTCGGCCAGGGAATCTGGCTACCAAGCGACAAGAAGGGCGGGAGACTGGTTTAGTGGTAGCTAGCCCGAGTGTGGACAGTAGTGTGGAATTCAGGATCGAAGATTTGTCGGTGTTGGTCAAGTGGTTACAGGAACAAAATGCGAGCCTGCAGGCAGAATTGGTTTCCGAAAATTAAGCCCGGCACCCTGGCGCCGGTTCGGGAATCTGAGCGACCGTCCGTTGGATCCCTTCCGTGTGGATCCAGTGTGGTACGAGCCGACTGGGAGTTGGCGGCAATATATCCATGGAATGTTTCAATTGAGTCGTCGTGCGGCGGTAGAAGGCGATGACAGTGGCGCGTATAGTCGTGTAGTGGAGTCCGGGGGAGGGCGCCGAGCGTGCCAACTATCAGTACGGATATAGCCCGAGTACATTCGAGGATGGTAAAGCCTATCTAGGGAACGATCAGGATTAGCGTTCTGAGTACCGCAGGTGTTACGTGAACAAGCGAAGCTGCCCTGATCCTTCAGGTCAGGATTATCCTGGTTAGCGTCCAGAGTCACCATGTGCTTGAAGTAGGAGAGATAGTCAGGTGCGTGCCTCCCGTGCGTGTTTATTTTTTGTAGGCCCATCCTTACCACGGGTGTTGTCGAGCTTTGTTTCTTTTCGTATTGTGTTGTTGTTGTTTTCTTCTTAAATTTCTTGTTTTTTCGTTTTCTGTGTGACAAAAGGGTTAGGGGTGACTGGTTGGCCACCATGTACCTCTACCTTCATTTTTCGAACAAAGAGACATCGCACACGATGCACGTACGGGGGAGCGTACGGAAGTAGCCGAGAAAGGGAAGGTGGGAGCAGCCATGGAATGTCCAGGGTGGGAGGAAATGATAAAAACGGGTAAAACATCGTTCCGAGAATGATCGGCACGAGTGTCGTGTCCTGAGGAAGGCAGGAGGAGCCATATGACGAGAATGTAGACTACCGGTTGAAAGAAAGGCCTAAATTCAAATGAAATGAAATGGGGAGCCTCGTGGTGCGCTACAGTCAGCAGAAGGCCTGGGGTCAAATATAATTACTTCAGGGACGGTGGGATGCGCTGCAGCCAGAGGGCAGGTCAGTGAATAATCGAAACTTCTGTTGGAGGCGAAGGCGTACCGCGGCGCGGATAGTAGACCAATATCCCATATATAATGAAGGTGGAGCTGAAGGAGTGCGCTGCGGCGGGAAGAACAGTCCAGGAATTAAGTGATAATTATGATGGGCATGGCAGGACGACGCAGCGAGGAGGATGTCAAGAATCAATTATCAATATGATGGAGGTTTCGGGATGCGCTTCCACCAGAGGGAACGCCAGGAGAAAATTGAGACTCAAGTTATAAGCGGCGGAGCGCCGCGGCTGCAAGTGAAGGCCAGTAATCGATAATACTTTGGATGGAGATGGCGGAGTGCGCGATGTGGCCGGGAGAGAAGGCTGATATTAAACGTATAAGGAGTTTGGAGGCGGGGGGTGCGCCGCGCCGTCGGGAGGGAAAGCCGGAAATCAATGATAATTAAAATGGAGTCGGCGTGGTGCCGCAGCTGGAAGAGAAGGCCAATAGCCGAAGAAAAAGGAGGTTGGAGGCGGTGGGTGCGCCGCGTGGCCAGGAGGGAAGGCCGATAGCCAAAGAATAATGAAGCTGGAGGCGAAAGGGTTGGCCGCTCGGCCGGGAGGGAATTTCGGAAATCAATGATAATTAGGATGGAAGCGGCCGGGTGCCAAGACCGGAAGAGAAGTACGGCATGATGAACACAAGGTTCTGGATGGCTGTACATCGTCACCGCTAGTTAATCGTAGTGAGGGGGCGGCCGGAGAAATAGAGCGGAAACGAGAAAGATGTATGTGTGAATGAGGCATGCGCAAGTGGGGTATGCGCGAGTGGGCGCGGCTGCGGGAAAGCCATCGGAGGAAGATGCTTACAGTGGGTAGAGGGGGGTGCCTACGATAATCCACAAGGCATATGGCGGCAAGGACCGTGGGAGGCGCTTTGTCGTAGA
>JAULBU010105847.1:0-26161 GCA_032358235.1 Odonthalia washingtoniensis
ATCAACAACAGAATACATACCCATACTCTGACGACGATTATTCAACTCCAACTTCCGGTACATTTATACCCTACAGTAGCGCTCACCCAACACACACCCTACACGCTGGTCAAATTATGTACAAACTTCCCAGGAATATATCGTCACTGACTGCCACGACGCATCGTACTCCAAAACATATACTGACCATATCAAAATCAAAACCGCAAATGAAAAAATATCAACGAAGGGTGTAACATCACCGGCGATCTCTTAAATGTTAGTATCTGTCTGAGACGTCACTCTAAATGGCCAAGCTACTCTCTTCATCCACAAGAACGCATACCTGACCAAAAGAAACGAATTTCCTACACATATTTCAAATAATTCTACTGCGATATGGTACAATATGTCATATAAAATGTCAACAACTATACCCAAACCTCCTAAATTCATCAACACAGAAAAAAAGCACAATACAAAGCCACCCCTTCAACCAACATCCGAGACATCAAACATTTCACTTACACCACCATCCAACACGACTACTCCATTATGCAAACAACAAACGAAAACCCTATCAATAGCCAAAAATCCCCCTTCTTCAAAAATCAAAAATAAAACCATACAACGACTGCTAACAACATTACCACCCACTTTTTCGAACCCTCGTCAACAAGACGTCTTAATGTATTTAAATTTATCGTTCAGCCATACGCTAATCCCAACCCTGCGTCACATGATTTCAAATAGCCTCTTTCCATCACTCACTAACATTTATATACCTAACGATTTTCTTATCATGTTCTCCACGTGCAGATAGTAAGACAGTACCGGCCCCCACCCTACATCCAATTATTTTAACACCATCTACGTCCACTAAATAGCCAGTGATACCATGGGTCCCATTACACCATCTTCCGGTTGAGCGCATCGTTATATCGTAACGTTCATAGATACAAAATTAGGATATGTCATCGCCCAACCAATTCAATCGCGAGAATAATTAGCACAAATCATACGTCATACATTACAGTACATGGCCCATATACATGGTAATCTGCCTCAAAGATTTCACGCTGACAACGCCAGAGAATATATCTTAAAACTAATAAATTATTTTCTACATTCCAACGGCATCGATGAAACTACCATCACGACACATCAGCCGCAGTCAAATTCACAGGCCGAGCGCTTCAATAGAATATTGATTAATGTTGCCCGCTCTGCACTAGCCTACAGTAGAATGTCACACACCTTCTGGGCCTTCGCCATTATCGATACCACATACAAATACAACGTGATCCCCCATACTATTACAAAAAACATATATATCAATATGGCAACCTCACCTTCCTATTCCACCCATCCTTCTCCCATTCAGTGCATTTGGTACCGTAGAAAACTCTAACGAAAACAAAAATATTATGCGTGTTCGCGCCCTTCTCGCTTCCTCCACAACTCAAACGCATAGAAATTTGTTATCCTACTAACTGATACATCCCAATTAAAAACGTGCAGATTCACAGACTTCATCCCGTACCACCCTGCCTTCGACCCTGCACACCTTCTAGGAAAAGCCTTCAGAGCATTTGACTACCACAAAACGCCGCATATAATCTCCGCCGACACTGAACCACCAAAAAAACGTCATCAACTACGAAATTGTCCAGACGCTTCGAAATTGTCCATCGCACACGATGAATAAATTACTCAATTAAACAACATCCAATCCATCACTTGGATAAATAATGGGAAATATTCAATAAATACATACGCAAGTCGAAACCTATATCACTAACGATGACATACCGTTACAAACGGATATTAATGAACATATAACCACACGAAAAAGCACGATGCGCTTTCCGTCTTTGTCTCCGGAACTGAATGCCTACATTCAATAGGCGTAGTTTTGGGGTGGAGGTGACATCTATTAGACCATGCGAATTTTGGGGGTCCGTGTAGGTTACATACAGAAAACTACAGTGTTTTCATGGTCACGGATGGTACCTGAAGGAAAAATCTACACAGTTTGAAGAAAAAATGTATGGGGCATTAACTGTGGCAAACAGATACTGTATGTTTTATTTTATGAGGCATAGAAATTTACTTACTGACGGCGCAGAATAAATGGAAGACATAGTCCAGGCCAACATTCATAGTTTGAAAAATTACACCAATGTATCTTTGAAATTTTCTTTGCACAGGAAATTTTTGTCTAGGTAATCTAGGCTCGTAACTACACATTTTTGTATGAGACGTTGAATACTTCATATAATACTGCTAAAAGTGTAGTTTATAATGTAAGCCACGTTGACTTTTACATTCATGTGTTGAATGTTTGAGTGTATGTACACTACATTAGTTCATTCATGTGCCGTATGTAATAGTCAATGGTTTATCCATTTCTCACTCATTTCATGAATGAGAAAGTGGACGGTTATTGCGTTTTTTGATGTATATATCTGTTATATGTAGGAATGGTATGGTTGTATATGGAATTGATATATTTAATATGTGCAATATACATTGCCATAAATGTATACCAATTACTGTATACAAGTTATATTTCTGTTTATAAAGATATCATACTATGTGATATTACAGATATCATAAAATCAAAAATGGAGCAATAACAAAAAGTGGAAATATATAAAACGTGATAAAGAGGCTACGAATAAAAATTAATATAAATAGGGAAAAGTGAATGGACCTAAAAATTCGGTAAAAAGAGATAACAACTAAAAACAACGCCTCAATAAAAACGGAAATTATTACACACAAATACACATAAGCACATATAACTATATATAATTTATCGAAAAATCATATTACTTTATCCATGACCTTAGTTTGAATAGACGTTCCATGTTGATCTGCTGACATATGAAAATATATACCTAAATATCATTAATTGGAAAGATGTTAGTATATTTTATATATGAAGAATATGAAATTGTAATGTGAGTATACAATTGTGAAGAGTACTAACCTGTCCCAAAAATATTCAAAGAAGAGAAGTTACCTGTTAACGGAATTCAGAAGAAGTTATTACCGATAAGAAAAGCTAATAATTCTAATGGCAGGAATAATGAAATGTCGTTATCAATATAAAGTTGAGGTGTATACGCACCTCTGCGAAACATATAGCGCATATAATTTATTGCTATGGGTAGCGACATGTTGATATCGCCGTTGGATATCGTTGATGAATAAACTATCTTTCCACGGCTCTGATCGATCCAATTTTATTTCTGATGGTTGAAACTGGGGAACGAAATGTGTTGGGAGAATATGAGAAATTGAAAGTGTGGCGGGTTAAGAACAGTTAATGAAATTGTGTGAAAATGGCACATAAATTCTTTGTTATTTTTAAATTTAAATACAGAAAAAGGCACCCGGCGTCCAATTCTTACCCTGTCTGATTGTAACGACATGGCAGAATTCTGTTAAGATTTTAAAAATGTACTACTGTCAACAAAATTTCCAATAATAGTTCTTAAATTAATTATCAGAAAAAAAAGAAGACAGAAAATATGGAAAAAAGTACAATCCGAAAATTAGTTCATAAAAAGTTTAATTAGTGTTATGTTTTATAGCACGTGATAAAATTCCGTCTGTGGGATATTGTTATTAACTATCACGGAAGCAGAACATATTATCAATAAAAAGTTCTTTAAGAGATGTCGATAATCTGAAAAGTAAATCATTGAAGATTTTATCAAACATGTATGTTCGTTTTTTCAACATAATTGAAACGTGAAAATATTGTCAGTATTCAATTCAGTCTGGTTATTGGTATTTTCAAACTCCGGCTATCTCTAAAATAATTTCCCATTTTTCCTCAACATGTGTGCAGCAATAAGGCTCAACTCGTACACTGCCTCCATCAACATGCAACCATAACATCAATATTATGCTGGAATTATGATATAATATGATGCATATCCATTAAAACATACTTACTGTCCATCCCTTCCCAGAGAATCCATTTTCAGAACGAGTTCATTCTATACATCTTTCTGTACTTTGGTTGTAGTCCCTCCCGCAAGTCCAAACGGACTCAATATTATACACGGTAGTTTAAACGAAATTTTTTACATCCCATCATATTACTCCCTTTTCTTGGGCGTCGCCTAGAACAACGAAAGACGAAATTAGTCATAAAATCGCACTGTCTCCGAAAATTGTCTTTCCGATATCATCACTCGGGGGTTTTCGACCAGGAATAAGTATTCCTTTCAACAATTTTACATTCAGTTACCATGCGCACTCCGTCCCTTCAATATCAAATCGATGTGCCACTACATGTGCGCATAGTCATGAAAAACAATGGGTTTTTCAGATTTTGTTGAAATTGGGCCCAACTATCACTTTCAGGACCACATATAACGTTACCGAATAAGGATATATGTGGTCCTGAAAGTGATTGGCGTATATCTATCATTAAAATATTGCTATAATACTGTTGGAACGCCCTACAATTTTTATCACTCATTAACTACATTGGTCATGTAGCATCGTAATCTCGATACTTGCAGAAACACCTGAATGAATCAAAGGATTGAATGTATCCTATTTTAAAATAAATCTCACATATTCTTGAGCCATTCAAGAAGTACCAGATTATATTTTATCTCCATGCCTTCCTCATTTAGTACCATCGTCTTCACTTAAGTCTCCATTAGCTATAGTTAATGTGATACAACTTACTGATTATTAGACATATGGTAAATGTCCCTCCAAACTTATAGAAGTAAAAATTAATACGTATGACGTAATTATCAGAACCCTAAAATCTTGTAACATGCTTAATATATTTTCGAGAATATCTTACGTTCTACTTCAATTTAACATTACAAATTCATACCCGTTCTATCTCACGACTTCAAGTTTTAATTTATTTCCAATTTTTTATATCATATATAATCTTATCGCCATAATCGAGATCAACTTACTGCAGTTTACGTACATGCGCGCACAAATTATCCTTACAGATCCGACACTGCCATTGAAATATGGTGATGGTGACAATAATAGTGAATTGTGGGTTAGATTATATTCATCTATTTTGGATCAAATGATGAATAGAGTGATGGTGAAGTTTGCGCGATGGTTTTTTAAATGGGTACATGAAATGTTAAAAAAAGAAAATTATGACGTATTTTCATGTTGCCAGATTGCATGGAAAGAAAATTGAAGAAGAAGAGTAAAAACTTGTGTCGTTCGATTCGTCTCATTAGGTAAAGGTTGAAATTACGTTGACGTTGACGTGGTTACCGTCTCTTCGTTTAAGAAGAATGTTGATTCAATGTAAGGAACCATATTTCTCACATTTCCCATATAATATTGGCAAACACTGTTTGCCCATATTATGTGGGTAATTATGAAGCCATTGATGATTAAATCCAGTCTAGGGAGTTAGATGACAACTGAATGGCAAAAGACCTCCAACATTTTCATTTCCCACAACTTGAAAGTAAAGTATTTTGGATAATTGAAATATCCAGAATACTTTACTTGTAATAAATGAAACTGCTGCATATATATTATGTGGCTTACGAAAGAGGCAAACACGAGTGATGACCATTGCAAAATATGTGAGGATGTGAACAGTATAAAATAGGGAAGAACAGGGAGCACGATGAATGACGTTGATGACGACAACATCTGTAGCCACGTTTTTATGCTGGAACTGTCACCGAGTTTTGGTCGAATAACTGCCAGTTCTTCGACCAATGCGCGGTCAGTTATATGACACATGTGACCAACATACAATGACCTAGAGACATTCCCACCATACGAAATTTGTCTCCATATGAAGTTCTAATTTCCTACAAAAATCTGAACACTCCATATGGAGATCGTTTTTGCAGGAAATTAAATATTTGATTTTTCGCTGCAAAAAATCAATTATTTAATTTTCGGCAAAAAAACAAATTTCATAGGGATGAAAACATCTTATATAAATTTTCATTTGCAGCAGCAGTTGCAAGAAATTGGGTTTTAGTATATTTTTAATATCAGCGTTGTAGAGTAAGACAACGGTTACTGTGCCGTCCTCCGACGATGGTGAACGAAAAATTCATGCCAGAGCTGTTAGCCGCCATTTCTAACAACAACATCAATTACAACTCAAATACTATGAATAAGAATAACCTGCCTACTACAAACCCCACCAACACTCAGGAAAAGACGCCCACACCTCAACCTCTCACTCCCACGTCATTTCCGCTCCTAACACAACAACAACTTGTACGTTCTTCAACTGTTTCTGCAACCCAGAAATTCAGCAATACCATTACTGTTTCCGTTTCTCCGCCAGCTACTAAGTCCTCTGTGGAAAAGGCGGTGGAAGCGGCGGCAGCCGTAGCACATTACAACGCCAATTTCGTAATTGTAAACATGTATAACACTCAAAATTAGTCCCAATCTCACACTCAGCATCAGAGGAATATGCCAAATAAGTCTAATTATCCATCATCTAACTCAATTCCTGTGGCGGCTGATGTTACAACAGCAACAGTATTGTTTTGCAGCCTGCAATGTATGCTACAAAGCATAGCAGCCTTAATCGGCGATTTTCAACGATTTTCTAAAATATTTTGTTTGCTTTCTAAAAAGAAGAGTCTTTTTTCGATATTAAAAACGACAAATCTTGGCGATTCAATTTTTTGCTCACTTAATTTATATTTTATTTTTGCGTCATTTTATCTTCTGATAAGACTTCGTCTGTTTGTGAAAAATTAAATAATTAATTTTCCGCAAAAACTTATCCTCCATATGGAGGACTTTTTTAAAATAGTAGTAGCCTTAAACGTCGAATTTCAACGATTTTCTAAAAACGTTTTTCTACTTTCCAAAAAGTGGAGTGTTTTCGATATTAGAAACGAAAAACGTTGGCGATTCAATTTTTTGCTCACTCAATTTTAATAAGCTTTTTTCAGTCATTTCATCTTCATTTAAGACTGCGTTTGTTTGTGAAAAAATTAAATAATTAACTTTGGACAGAATCTTGACATCCATATGGAGGATTTTTTTAAAAAACCATAGCAACCCTAATCCTCGTTTTTTAAAAAACGAAAAGGTTTTTCTGAAAATAAAGTCAATTTATCGTTATTAAAATCTTCAGAATAACCCTCGTTTTCAAAACTATGTGTCGGTTTATTGAGGGTGTGCAAGTTCCTCAGTTTTCACGAACAAAATTTATAAAGGTTCGATATGAAAGTAGAATACAATCCTGTATACTAGTATTGTTATTTTTCTTGCTAGCTTCTTTGAGCGATTCCTTCTCCGCGATACGATCATCGATAAGCGAAGTGAGGTTATGTGAATGCGCTCTCATTCCATAATTCGAAAACTGAAATTCTCAAACGTTCAATTCGACCGATGACGATCAAATTGATCAAAGACGCAATGTCCACGAAATGCAACCATCGATGCGGTCTCCATCAACACGGTTGTAACGCGAGCCAATGCCCCATTACGCTTGTTGTGAGACAGGGGCTACATTGAAAAGCATTCTCAACGACACAACAACGAGACACAGACATCCAAATTGCTGAACATTCAATCGTAATCATATCAATACTGCCGCTTCTTCCATCACATTTTCCCATCAATTTAACCAACAACCAACGAGATCAAGAACACCATTGACAAAATATTCCACATACCGTCCGATAATTCGCGTCTCAATCATCTTTTTCTTTCAATTCTCTTCCCAGTTCTTCTTTTTACATCACTTGTCTCAAAGGTTCCCATTTCAGTTCAAGAAGCCGCCACAGGCACTTTGTATGGCTCCCATCCATCGACAGAAAGGAAAACACACCCCCTTTACTCATTTCACCACACATAATTCCATCTTCACCAAATGGATCTCGCTTAGCTCTTTAAACTATTGCTCAAGACGAGACGTCGGATGATCAGCGGAACTGTTAACAATATACTGATTGCTACTTGTTCGATCTAAGCTCAAAATTCACCTGTAGATTTTAAGGAGATGGTGGAGCTACTGCCGTGTTGAAGGATTCTATGATCTCATTATGTTCCATCGAGTGTGACGAATGACTGACAAGCTTGGGAGTCTTCATGAAGTGGAAATTGCCAGTATCCATGAGATAGGTCAGAGTTGGCATAGTAGCAGCTATCAGATGTCTTGGTAAGTTCCATCTCCAAATTTGGCATTGGATACTGATAAACAAAAGTAAACTTGTTCACAGGTCTGAGGTCGACGGTGAACCGAAAACGAGCTGGACCATGTTTGGGAACTAGAAGCCGTGAACTAGCCCAGGTTGCTGTAGGCTTGAGGTATATAATACCGCAACGCTCTAGATCCGCCACATGCCGTTGAAGAAATTCTCGCTGCTCGGTAGAGTAATTTCGGAGACGCACCCTAACAGGATGGGCACCCAACGACAAATTTACTTTAAAAGGTAGAACAGAAGCAGGTAGACCGGCGTAAAAAGTTGTGTGGAACACGTCTTAATGTTCTTCGACGATGGGCCGTAGTTATTTTGCATTTTAGTCGGGCAGTCCATTGGAAAAAGCGGAGCTGAGAAGTTGTTTTACCATTATATTCAAGTATTTTTCCTGATCTTCTTCCCATGATTCTATTAGACTAGAGTCAAGAAATGAGTCTTCTTCTTGTTGCGAAGCAAAGTAGATGACAGTTGGACGTTCCGGATCAAGTTGCTGTTCATTCGCTGGGATGTTTTCCATGCGATCTAGCATCAAACTACCCACACTTCCAAGACGACTAGTCGTTAAATAATTTACACTTTCGCAGTCTATTTCGTCTAGGCGCGCACAGTTCTCCTCTAGTAAGTTCTTTGTGCCGATTCTCATATGACGCAAAACAAGCAGGCCGATGAGTACATATTCGCATGCGAGGTCATCGTACGGCGGAGAGATGAAGGACAGTGCGCGAACACGTCTAAGTACGCGAAAATCTAAATTTCTTTTGTTTGTCTTCCTTCATCTTTAAGGCGACTGACACTTCGACCGGTGCAATGCGAGAGATTACACCAATACCGTCTATTGTGGCACTTTCGGCAATCTTTGGAGAGACAATGCTGTCGTCACTTCCGCCATAGCATCGGACAGTGATGGTTTTCACGTTATCTCCATTGGACACAGAAATCGTACATGAAGAGTCACCGTAACCGCTGATACCCTTTGCTAGTCGTTCAACGGTCTTTGAGTTTCTGTTACTTGCATCAGAGTCCTTTCCTGATATATTCTTAGATTTCTTACGTGTGGATTTAGCAGGACCGTCTTTTTCTAGATCAGAAATCCACTGCGCGATAAGAGACTTCTCCCCCAATTCTGGACACGCCTTGCAATCTTTGACAAGCTGTCGTATCTCCTTGCTCTCATGAGGCGGAAAGAGACATATAGGTAATTCACGTGTGGTGCGCGAAGATGATGAACCACTAGCAGATGGTCCAAAGTTTTTTCCGCGCCTGTTGCCTCCATGAGGGTTCTGATTTTGTATATCTGTCTTTCTACCCGTGTCAAGAAGTTGTGAAGCTTCAGCAAGACGTACAACATGCTTCATGAAAGCAGGAAGGTCGTTCTTGAGCTCTTTCTGCCCGAGTTTCAGGTCAGACGTAAGTCGGTTGCGGAGGGCTTCTGGTAAAATAGCAGACAGGATGTTTTTCACTGACACCTTACTGTTGCACTTGGGTAGCCATGTCAATCCATGTAGACGTAAAATAGTGTGGTAAAAGATGAAGATGTTCTCCATTCGAACCGTAGCGCTAGATTCAGTCATGTCTATCTTGAACTCCTTGCGCACAAGCGCGTCTAGCGACTCGATTGATACATTGTCCGTTCTTTTGATAGCCTTCGAGTCCAAGTACGTCCTCAAAGTCGAATCGCCCAAACTGTCGTAGTTTTCGGTGACTATAAGTCCAAGGTCGATAGAAGCCTAGATGTATTACGGGTAAATGCAGTACTTGAGCGCTACTGGGAGGCATGTAGAATTTTAAAGAGGAAACGATTGCGCCCTTGCCCTGACATAGTGGCAATAGGAGTCGTAACGGCTAAGGAAGAGACGTATTGACCCGCTGTCGGGGCGCTTGAGCTGAGGTGTAACAACTGTTGAAGAGGAAATGGCTGTTGATGCCATTTCTGTAGATGCAAGGGCTAATAATGATATACCTGCGTCATGGATAGTCGGACTTGTGGGGGTTCTTCCGTAATCCTACATCTTGCCTTTCTTTTCAGTTGAAGATCGTCGTTGGTCAGATGTGACAAAGAGAACAGTGATCACTGTGGTCAAATTGGCTGTTTTGTGAACAATCGATGATGGGGAGGAAAAGTCCCTAAGTTTACTAGGTGAGCGGCCGGGCACTTAGTTGTATACTGAGCGGCCGGCGGTGAAAGAAAAGCACTGTAAAGCTGTAATTTGTGCTATCTAAAAAGATACAAAAACAGTCACCATCAACAATCAGCCTCGTGGCTTAGTGGTCGGGAGACCCTTGCTAGACGAGTGGTTCCCAGTTCAATCCCCGGCCGATGCACTTAGGAACAGGCCCGTGTCGTAGGGTAGAGCCGTTATCGCCCTTTGTGCCGATGCCGCTTTTTGCGGCCTTTGTGGCCCGACATATGGCAAGTTTTGATTAGTTCAGCGGCGTAGGATGCGTTGGTTGTTAACCAATATCAATTGGTTACACATTGAGCGATGTTTATATTCGTGTTCTTGGCTCCAATATGAAAGAGTTCAAAGAAATGCTAGAAAACGGACCATGTTTGTTCCGAGTATGATATCTGAGTTCACACTTTTGGGTTGAGCATCGACAAAATCCATTTAATCAGTTTGAAGCGAATATTTCACCATCCAATCGTGCCCCTCAACCACAGTCTCAATAATTCCAGGGTAAATTCTGTCTAAAATCTACACCATAAACCGCATCATATGGTACACAACAACGACCGCCGATGGGTGGAGATATGTACCAACGTGATTCAACTAATTTCGAATCCAGCCATCAGTACAACAGATCATGGTATTGCAGGGTACAGAGATGAGCATCGGCAAACGTCATACCTAAATACACAGAAAAAGAAAAAACCATCCCTTACAACAATGTCCAAATGATTAATAATGATGGTTATGGAAATAGTTCTCCTGTAGACATCATTGGATGCAGTCTCCTCTCTACCACTACTTACACTACCACTACCACCGACGATCCCCGTCGTCATTGAACGTCTCGAAGCCATCTCCATCATTCTTTTGTTTGTGGTAGTTCATGCTCCGTTAATTCCTGAGCTCTTTGAGCAGTCGCGGTTCTAGTGGTAGTATAGGTAGTGCGAATGGTCTACAATCGATGATGAAAATGAGGATGAAGATGTGAGTGCGATTGAACGGCAGAAGGATGATGTTCATGATGATAATTAACAATTTTTACAGGCTGTTGTTGTGTTAGTGTGGTAGGATGTTGGCGGAGAATGGCGGTGGAGAGATCTGCAGACTGTCTGGTAAACTTTTCCGGACGGCAGGCCGTCGAGGCCGAGCAAGAGATCAGGTGAATGAGGAGGTGATTGTTGTTGTTTTGCAGGTTGAAGGTGAGTATGGTTTGGGTAATACGTGTTGTGTTGAGTGCGTCATTAGGATGTGAGGAGGATGGCCGGCTCGATGAACGGTCCAATTTCCATTGAAGTTAGAGTAATCTGCAGCTTATAGGGAAGAAAGCGGAAAAAAGTCAGTACAAAAAAAGAAAATAGAAAAAATGATATATAAAAATGAAAAATTTATATTAAAATTTATACTAATATTAATACTAATAGTATATATTAATTTTACTATCGTATTTTAATATTTATATTAATATTAACAATAGTAATTATTTTTTACCGTGATGCTAGTGTTCTTAGAACAAACTTTGATATTCAATTTACCTTATCGCTTATTAAGCAATAAGATAAAAGTAAATTCAAAGTTTTTGCGACGTGTATTTTTGCTCATGAACCCACAGATAAGAGAAACGCAGCTCACAATATCTACATTTTAAATGATAATCATTGTAATGTTGGCGTACGCTGTGGGCATCACTTGAAATTACTTCTCACCTATAGCAATGAAATTGGGAGTGATGCAGTGTAACGTGGTTCTTCACTTTCGCAGCACAACTGAACACCCAGTCGCTATGTGGATAACACATGACCAGGATCGATTTACGGTAATGACCCATGTGATGTACTAGATTTGATCTATCCCTAAATTTCATGTCACACTCACTGCATATGAACCTTAATCTTGACCTTAACGTTGATATTTATCTCTTCGTATTCTTCTACAGCCGCTCATGTTTGTAATGTATGCAGTGCGATACAATATTAGTCCATGACACGAAACTCGTTTGGCATGTACCACATTTGTATACACCAGCTAGGCTCCTGTTTTCAATTTTCTCCCTATACTCGTGCTACCTGTCGTGCTACTTCTACTTGACGTACATGTGTCAGATGCTGCCGATGAAAACGACTTTCCCCTTATCAATGATGCATATGATGATCTAGTTGTTCTGCTTGATACATTAATAGATTTTTCATCATCGCCCCCTCATCATAGTCATGTTCCTGTTGATTTTTTGGTCTTCATTTCTGATTTTGATCAACGGCATTAATCTGTTTCGTAACACTTCTTTCGTTGTTTTCGAAGCTCACGATAGTCGTGAATACGTGAAAGATATTGGTAATGATAGGGACAATAATATCATTTTTGATGTTATGTTTGATTCCGCAAACCGTCCTGATCACTCATAACGCGCCCAACACCCCCTCGCCCATGTTTTTATTTTTTGCACCTTCCAAAACACTCCAACCACACTTCTATTTTATTTTATTTCTTCCTTAAAAAACAAAAGGAAACGTTCCTTCATAAAATCTATTTGTTCTTCTTTGTTGTGATACACTCGTAGTAATATACTACTGTAATGCAAGTCCCGTAATAATAATAATAATAAAATTTTAAATTTTAATTACATAGAACACTGTTCTATGTACGTGGAGATGGCCGGGAGATGGGGATGGAAGAGAAGATGGCGCAAGGCTTAGACAGGCGTCAGGTGGTAGCTGGATGGCGGCGGTGACAGAGAATGCTGTTGTTGTTATTGCTGGTGTTGCTCGACGATGTGAACTTTAGAGCTTCAATGAAAGATACTGGAATCGTCGTTTGAAGTCTTAATAACTCTGTACGTGATTTAAGGGCCAGTGGTGTATTCATTTTTGTGGGTGCAGATGTAGCCATTCGGAACAAGATCGATATTGAGTTCAACTTTGACTGATAATGACTGGTGTCCGACTTTACCGAAGTGAGTGCGACCAGAAGAGAGTCAATTTATAGGAGAATCTATTGACAAAATCAACCCGATTCGGGTTTTGTCTGGCTGCATGTACACAGCAATTATTTTCAATGACAATTGTTTGAATTCACGAGTTTTATATAAATTCTGTTATTCTTCGAACTATGACTGTTATTTAGAACTTAGCATCAAATTTCAATAAGTACTGTTATCTCTGTTAGCGTGGGTTGGGTAGTGGAGGTCGAAAGAGAGAGAACAAATGGGAGTAGACTATAAAAAAGTTCCAAATTGGGATATTGGATTTTTTGGAGCTGTTCAGGGGTTGACTGAAAATATAGATTGATTTAGAATCACATAATGTGAACTACATATTGCTCTCTGAATATTTCTTCTTTTCACCGTTACATGTTTAATTATTTTCATGTTCACTGTTCATTACACTGCCGTTACTTGCACAATAAAATAGTATTGCTGGGTTTTACAATTCCCTGTCATGTCACCAATGCTGATGACATTTAGTGTCGTTGATTTGAAAATGTGTCTGGCAATCTAGAGAAGTCTTTCTGTGTCCTTTTTCCTTTTTCAATTTCCAAAATATATCAATCAATGTGGAATTTGACTACCCTTGTCTCTATCTGCATCAGACGAAACAGAACAAGAAGTTTTGAATTTAGATTGCAGTTATTAAACTAGAAAAATGGTGTTAAGATTTTAAAACTTTTTATATCCTCAAAAACTCCGCGGGAAAAGGAATGTTGCTACGCCAACTTGAATATTTTGTTTACGCTCCCGTCATTCAATTGTATTTCGAAATTTTCTTGTCATGGTATTGGATAACAGGTAGAATCAAGTTATACACGGGCTTTGCTTATCAGCTAGGTGACTGATATGGGATCGAGGAAATTGGTTGATTTCATAGAAATGGTCGATCTTTTTTCCATTAGTAAGTACAGCAACTACATTAATGTACATTCTATGAAAAGAATATTGAACAACAAGAAAATTCAGACTAACAGTTTCTACTGAATTATCATATAATTATCGACTATCATGAGAAAATCAGTAGTGCTGCAGAACATGACATTACAACAATTATTAAAATCAAAAAAATTTGTAGCAGTTGCAAAAAAATGTTTTTTGCATCAAAAAATTAATTATTTAATTTCTTGCAAAACTGCGAACCGCAAATGGAGGTAATTTAAGTCATTGTATCTCGGTCAAAGCTGTCATATTCCTTACCGGTCACTGGCCGAATAACTGTCGGCAGAAACACGGGACTACAGAAGTCGGCATCATCGACGTCATTCATGATGTTCCTGCTCTTCCCCTCTATTTCACCGCCCACAACCTCTTTCATTTTAGATGGTTTTCACTCGCATCTTTCGCTGCTATTGCAGCTTCTTGGTCTTTAAATTCATCCGGATCCAACCATACCCCTAATTCTTCTAGTTGTACAGCTGTAGGAGGAGTTTTGTCTAAAAAGAGGCTATTTTAAGACAGAAGGTTCAGGAAAGGTTTATAAATGTGTGTGATTAACAGAACTACCAGGACCCGAAAATTGATAAGAAGGTGATAAAGAATACACTGCTGCTTGCTTAACTTAACAATCCCTTGTCCTGCACTTTTACTGTCAACTCCATCCAATTAATATGCATGATGTTCATGTTCATGTGCTGTTGTTGTTCATTTGCAGCTGAGAAATTTGTTGCATGGGAAGATAAAGTTTTCTGACGAAAGTTCCCACGAACCTTTTGGTAACGCCCATGTAAATTCAGGGCTTGAATTTCATGACGACTGAATTTATTCCCATCTCCATCTTTACCTTTGTTTTTGTAGTCGTTAGTCACAGTTTCAAAAGGAGGCAAAAGTGGCGTTGTAGAGGAAGTTATACTCACCGAAGCTCCAAGAGTGGATACTATTCGCTCTTGAAGCCACGTTTGGCCCTACCGTAATACGGTATTCGTAAGTAAGAGTAATTAACTCCAGTCCTGTCAAATAATAATGCTGTGATTAATTGTGATACGATAGACAATACTCCCAGAGCGTATAAAATCGCAAATATTGAACTTGACCCAGATAAAGAATCTATGGGTAATTATGATAATGATATCACTACATTTTTGGGACCTTCTTCGGGACCAACAAAATCTAGAAAAGACTTTGCCAATTGCGATGGCATCGACAACAACTTGCAGAAATGTCGTCAACAAATTTTACTGATGTTGCTCAAAGTGATGATGATGATTCTGATGAAAAGGAGGACTTTGATGAAGAAAATGGCCATTGCAGACCAAATGTGGCGGAATATGGAATGATGAAACAGATTAGTGTGCTGTATTTTACAGATGATAACTTACTTTAATCGGATTATATGTATGATGAAGATGACAGGAAAACGGGCAGTAATTATGAAGAAGAACACGATGATTACGATGATGAGGATAAACACGATGGTGATTATGATAAATATATGCTTGGTGTTTAGGTGGGAGGAGGAGCAGAGGATTGATGATGCTTATGACGGTGATGATGATAATTTAATCAAGAAGACTTATGGAAGTTTTACGAATATATAAAGGTGAAGATGATGAGGAGGAGGATGACGCAAAAAAAAATTAACAGATTATATGTAGAAAACTTCTCCAAAGCAGCAAAGAGGCAGTAGTGCATGTACTGCATGGTCCGTTGAGGAAATACGGTAGAAATTCTTACCTGAAACTTCTATAGTCAATTACTTGGCACCTTGAAGAATTGGTTATAGAACAGATGAAAATGTTTGACATCAACATGTATGTGTTACTAAAATTCAATGCAGGTATCACTGTGTCAAAAAAGGGACGATGAGAAATGCTGAGAAAATGTAATGAACGGGCGGTTCTTGCCAATTAAAATTGGACCATTCGAACCTGAAAGGGAGTATAGTAGTCTGGTTAAGGAATTCAAAGAAAGAATTTGTCGAATCTAATTCGTGTTTGAAGGCATATGTAAAATGATTGATGTGTATATAGTTTGTACTCCGTGTAGAAAACTATTGGAGACAAATAGGAACCGATGACATACGAGGTGATAGAAAATGTGGCAGGAATTAACAGAGGGTACGGGAAGGGCAAGAAAAGGGGCTAGGAAGAAAGTAGTTTGTGTCGTTGTAGAAACTGAGGGGCTCAAAGCCGGTTTTCATATTGAAAGCAGGTATGAAGTAAGATTGATAGTAGAAATTCATGCACGATGCTAGACAAGATCAATGGTAATTTGGTATGTAGATAATGGAAAGGGACATGTGGAGGGTTGTGTTTCATTCTGCGTATCACTGATACGCAGAATGAAACACATATATGTTGAATATGTACCATACATATCCAAGTTCTCACCACGTCGATGACTACTTAGAATCATATCCTTATAAAATCCCTTCCATTTCTCATTGATTCCAATTGCCTAATATGCATCATTTATGTGAACGTGTCCATTAAATCATGTAACAGACACGTTATATTTATAATCTCTCACGTAAATATGAACTTCACATGCGTTGAACGCGTCTCTTTCAGCTCTTCAATGTAGGCATTCATGATGTACAGCAATTGCATTGCTGGTGACTTTTCTGTATTCTTCTCTGATATTTTTGTATTGGTGACGGTCATACATGCACTACTGTAATCACTTTCTTCATGAAATTGGATTAAAAAGTTGTGACAGCAATGACCCAAATTGGGCCCACATTATTTTTTATGATTAATTGTCGCAACTGCAGGTAGCTACAAAAAACTGAATGCCCGGCCTTCATAAAATTACCAGTTTTGACAATATGAATGTCCGGGGAAAAACTACGATGTTTGAATGTCCATTCTACGAATGGCCCAATGTGAACGTTAATATCGGTAAAGTAAATTAATGGTTCCCTGTAACATCCATACACTTTCACCGCTTGGGAGTAGGTACTCATTCCCGGAAACACAGACGTCCGTGGGGATGTAATGAAACCTTCAATTCATTACAATCCCGAACAAATCAGCGCATATTCGGATAAAAAAACATCTTCAAGACTTCTTTTAGCACACATTCGACTCCATTGTAACCCTATCCGCCACTTCTATATTTCCTCAGCTTTCACTCATGAGCAAAATGACCTTGATTACACCGTCTACTTTAAACAGATCCCCTCTTTACAAATTGTTTTACTTACCCAGACTGCGCATATGGCAAACTACGAATGAACCTCTATGGTTCTAAACCAGAGTGCCACATATATTTAACAGTACTACATAATCATGTAACATCTTCGAACTACTAACAATCGAAAGCTGAATCATGAATTTATTTTAAACACACTAATAAAGGCGTAATAATCATATCCATAACGATCTATGACTTCTTAGAAACAGCCCCGGATATAAACTACTTCACGACATTTTTAGAACACCTAAAAATATATTCAGTTAAAATCCTCGGAACACCATCAACTTTTTAGGTTGGTCAATTGAATACAAACCAAATTCACCTGTTTCAACCAAATCTTATTCAAAAAGAAACAAACAAACTTCAACTGTAACATTCAAATGGCCGTTCGACCCCCATTCCCCACAAGGTCGAATATGACGACGATTGCACAGATTCCCCCCACCTAAATGACGAAAACAAGCAACTGTACATTTCATGCATGCATAGTAAATCTACTATATATATCATACATTACATGTTATAATATAGCCTTCGCCACAAATCGGCAATCCAGATAAATCACAAAGCCAATATCCACCCTCCTACATCTACTAAATCACCTGGTATGATACCTCAATAGCACAGCTCATCCCGGAATCACTTTCAACAAATCCATCAACGATTCTTCAATCTCCTTTGCAGATTCTGGCTATGAATAATCTGCATATCGTCGTTCAACTTCATCCTTTATCTACACCTCCTATGGCACGCCAATTTACTGGTCAACTTTCAAGCAGTAAACAATTTCCGTCAGTACATGTGGGTCTGAATACGTCGCAGCCTGACAAGAACTTTAAGATACTATTTTGATAGGACTTTCTATATCTTTGAATCTGTTACTTTTTAACACTTTTATATCTTACACTTTTTATGAGACTTTCTCCTGTCAATCTAATCCAATGACAACTAACTTTACTGACGCGTTACACGTTTATTCACTTTTTAATAATTTAACAGTATTAAATTTGATGTGTCGAGAGCGGTGAAGAGAGAGAAGAGTCTCCTGACTCTCTCTTCATGTTCTGATGCTTTTAATACTGTTCAAGGATTTAAGGAAGAAGAGAACGCGTAACCTGTAACCTGTAACCTGTAACCTGTAACCTGTCAGTGGTTTGGATGGATACGTATAAAGTGTCACAAAAAGATTGAATATAGTATGGCTATATAAGAAGTAATGTAAAAAAGTAATGTAAACAAAATAATAAGAATAAGACGAAAACTGTGGGTACATATCTATAAAAAAGTGATGATAATAAAAGTGAATGCGGTGCATAAAGATATGTTACAGACTTCAATAAGATGTTTTCATTATTTATATTCTTGTGCGTGATATATTGATCTCTGCGTTTGAATATGTTTGTGTGAGTCATGTCAAATCATTGTATATGTTAAAAATGAGAAGCAAATAAAAGGAGTTTCGACAGCATGGAGAAAGTCACACTCCTCCATGCTTCTAGTTTTTATTATTATGTGTTTTCAGCTTTATATTGATTGGTATTTATCCGAGTCAGTGTACGAAATGAGAGGATCATTTTTCAAGTCGAAAAATATGATTCCAAGATGTTTTGTGCCGTTGAGGTATCTTTCAAGATGTTTTAGAGGTAGTAGATGAGTAGATGTGGGTTTCGTGATAAATTGTGCTAGTCGACTTGTTGCAATTTCTATATCATATTGTATGTCACTAGCCAGGTAGCGTATATCACCTATACATTACACATAGAGCTGTTTTTCTTTTCACTGAAAGGAGTATCTTCGCATTGATAGTCCTAGTTAAGTTTACGTGGAAGGGGTAGAACGGCTGGAACGGCTGTTTGAATTTTGGAGATTTAGTTTCGTGGCTACTTTTTGAATTACGTTGGGTTGCGATAGTTGCATATCATCATTTTGTTTGTATTCTATTGACCATCCTAGAAATGTTCTCGGCTTTCCTAAGTCTCTGACAGGGTTCTTTTTCAAAAATGTTTTATGAAAAGCATGATGTCGTACATATCAGGTGCTGTGACCAATAAATCATCAATCGTTATTGATATAAGTAATATTCCTTGGTTTGTTTTCTTAAAGTATATGCAGGAGTCTGCGCCGGATTGTGCCTAATTCACTCATATGAGATGATGATGAAGTCCTGTAAGATAGATGTGAAACGCAGGCTTCGATTCATAAAGATTCATACGTAGTATACCGTAAGTTCATTGAGGAAAGTAAAAGGGACCGTTAGCCAGGGGATATGCTTTACATTTACTATGTTCTTTTTATCTTATTTTTCATGCGTGTATGCGGATGATACATGAAAATGTCGTATTGGATTTTTGTGTTGTCTGGTATTTTCCAGGAGTAATCGTGAGAGTTTTTCAGCGGAGTATGACCTTGTTTTTGGTCGGGATTGAAATGAATGGATGGTTTCATTAAATACCCACGAACAGCATATCTCGCCTTTCGTGTTGTTATATGTCCATTATTTTCGCGCTTATATCGATATGTCATCGTTAGGGTGATTTTTTTGACTTACTTATGTCCGTTTTATTCAATTGATCATTTTGTAGCCATTCAATGACATGGTTTGTATTGAGTCGATAATTTCCTCATCATGGGCTGCGGCCAATTTGGATGCATCAGGGTATTTGTTTATTTGGTGTATATTTTTAGGTGCCGGTGGGTCATAGTTAATGGATCACGGTGTTTTGTTAAATGCGTATGTTTTGAATGCCTTTCTAAATATATAGCTTCAGTGAAAGGCAGGATGGTTTGGTGCAAATTCTGATGTGCAATATGTTCTGATTGTTGGTGTATCTGTTAGTATAATTCGGAGACAGCTGCATTTTTTTGATATAGTAAACACGTTTTGCGGGATCTTGCATCCAGTTTTCGCCTACTAGCGTTGGAGTTGACGACGGTGGCAGTCGCTCCGAATGGTATAAATATTATGTAAATTTTAAGGCCTGGATGCCATTGAGATACAGGTATCGATGTGTAGTGGCATGTGTGGGATTCTATTATATTTGCATGTAGCATCTAAAATTGCAACCCCCCCATTAATTTGTTGGTAATTTGCTGTTGGTCAGCGCAGATCAGGCTGCGTTCATTATGGTAAAATTAATTCAGTCCGCTGGTGAATTTGATTAGGGCTGGGGGTGCAATTGTGGATTGGCCTACACCGTTTGTATGCAGAAATTATGTGATAATTATATATATGTTTACTCTCTGGTATTGCCTAAGTGAAATCGTTCTAGAAGTCGCCCATGGATTTGGTTCATGTGTTGCAATATTTGTGCGATGATGTATGAGATTTGTGGTCGTGATTGAATAAGTTTTGCAATAATGTACCATGATGCAGTGTCAATTAACATTACGATATGTTTATTACATATTCCAGATGATGGCTTAATGGAGCCCATGGTATCGCTGGCAATTGATTGGCCAGCGATTGGGGTATTTATCCATCCTCGTAGGGGTGCATGTTTTTATTGTACTTTGTGGTATTTTTATTTTGGAGAGTGCAGAGAAGTGGCCTTGTGATATGACTCGACGTAGGGTATTGATAGGTGCATGATTTAATGCAAGTTGTAGTGATAATATTATGTCATTGTCAGTAGGTTGGGGTATGGATGGTAATGATGTCAATAGTTTGATTTTTATTGAAGTTTTGATGATTTTATTGCCATTGTTGTGCTGGCATGCATCATATATGTTTTTGTTCATATTTTGTGATTTTCGTTTTAGATTTTTGAATGTATGATTGGTATTGTCGTTGGAATTATTGTAGTTTATAGCAGATTTGGGTAGAAGATTGTCAATTCTCGGTGCTTCCGATGTGTGATAAATTGTAATGTCGTTTTTAGTCTGGTTCTTGTTGATGGAAGATGCCATGTTTTTCCATTTGGCAATTGGTTTGGCAAGTATATGTGTAGGTAACTCGTTAACATTTGTCATATATGCTTTCTTTCGCGTGAATATGGCAACTTTGCCATTCTTGTTGATATCATGGACAAAATAAAAGGGTGTCCGGGATTTCCGGATTCGTCGCTGTCTGCGTTGTTACATCACCATTTGGTGTTCGCATGGTGATATGGCCGGTTTGCATAATTTTGGTAGGTCGGTATGTTGCAGTGATGGAGGTTAGATTGTTGGACATTTTTTTCATGTATTGATGGAATATGGGTGTGTGAATCTGATGGGGTCCACTTTCTAGTATAAAGGTACCTGATTTTGGATATGGGCAGTCATTATGTGCATATACTTAAGGAATTTGGTCGTAATTGCAGATCATAGTTAGTACGATGGATTATACGTGATTTTGGTATACTATTTCTTTTTTTGTTGTATGTATTTCGTTGGTTAAAAGATCTATTGATTTATCTATGTGGTATTTTTTTTCGTTTATTGATATGGTTCCGTGGATCACGACATTCACTTTCTGTACGATTTATTAATTTTCTATAAGTGGCAGCGTGAAATTTGCAGCAGGTGTTGTTACGATTTTATTATATGATGAAGTATGATTTTTAAATTGGTCATGGTTGTGTTGTTTAGGTGATGCATATGATGAAGATTCTGGATGGGATATGATTTTTGATTGCATATTTGTTTTGACGATTTATTTTATCATTTAATTTAATGATTTTATGGATCCAGAAATGTGCTATAGCCGAAGGGAGTGAGGTGTGAGTATGAGAGATGTTGTATTATCCCATTTATTATAAAGTTTATTTTATTTGCTTCTTCGTCAATTTTGGGGTAACGAGCTGATATGATAAGCGTTCATATTTCATCATGCGCTTTGAAATATTCATTAGTCGTTTCATAGTTGTTGCTTATGGGGTCGAACGCTTACATCTCCAATACATCTTGATCAGCTGGTGTGCTCTCTAGTAGTTTTTGTTGTACTCTGGTAATGATCAGGCAATGATTTATGGGATTACCAGAATTTGTAACAGCTTTCTCCATGGCTGCATAGAAAAATGCTAAAATGACGCTGGTGAAGGCTGTTACAGATCTATGTATGTTTGGATCAAATACATAATTGACGTCTTCAAAATGTTGAGCTACTTGCAGAGTTTTTGCTTGGCATCTAATCGCTCGGAGCCAAGGTTCCATATTATTTTCATCTAGTGTTGGTATTGTTGGTTGATGAGTTGGAGCTTGGTTTGTGCCTTGGTTGCTTGTTGGAACATGTTCATCATTTTGATCCAGAGTACGTATGATTCAGTATGTATTCGTTCTACTGTTATGTGTATAATTAATGTGGTATAAAGCGTGTTAAGGGCAATTAAATGTATGGTATCGGTTCAGGGAATTGGATCTGAATTGGTAAAGTACTTGAGTAGTTATTTGCAATTATGATGCAGTGTAATGATATTGGTAAAATATTTCTGATTTTATAATATCGTACTCGTGTAATGTAGTATGTTGAATTATATTCTTGAATATGGAAGAGTTATGTTGCTGCGAGTATTAGATTTGAAATCTAGAATAGGGATTAGTGAGTAATGATTTGCAATTAAGGTAGAGTAGTATCGCTATACGTAATATATATATACATAGTGATGTATATAAAAAAAAATTGAAATCAGGTAATATAGTATATCGTTGTTATGCCTGATT
Source organism: Odonthalia washingtoniensis (assembly GCA_032358235.1). Classification (NCBI taxonomy): domain Eukaryota; phylum Rhodophyta; class Florideophyceae; order Ceramiales; family Rhodomelaceae; genus Odonthalia; species Odonthalia washingtoniensis. The sequence goes on from JAULBU010105847.1 coordinate 23,112, forward strand.
ATATTGTAGATAGTTGCATATCTATTGATATTCTTCTTTCTGGTGATATTATTAAATATGTATATGGTTCCGATTATACTGGTGTCTTATAAGGTAACCTGCTATGTGTCGAGAACAGTGGAGAGAGAACGAAAAGTCTGCTGACTCTCTCTCCATGTTCTGATTCTTTTAATACTGTTCAAGAATTGAAAGAGGAAGAGAATGTTTAATGTGTAACGTGTCAGTGGTTTCGACTGACACGTATAAAGTCTCACAATGACATTGTGACACATTGTAAACATCACACACAAAGAGAGAGTCAGGAGTTTTTTCTTCCTCTCTTCATCATTCTTGACCACAACTTTCATAAACATATCTTCTCCTACACATCTACATTGTACATCAGTAATGTACTACCTTTCGTCTTTTTCGGTCATTTTGATGCACCTACTATAAACAAGTCACGCTTCTGTTCACTTCACGGTAACCGACGATGCCACCGGACTGTACTGGGCGTACACAAAACACTATCCTATTGGCTCCTTGAAATAAACTTTTTACACGTGGACCTGGGAACAGGATTCCTGTTTTCCGTGACATTTTTTATCCAGATAAAAACTACATTTTCCTCAACATGATACAGACCATTTCCGCTCTAAACGGACGAACCACTTCCTCTATTCTGAAAATTCCTGATGATAATTGGCAAACACATATGGTGAAATCACTTTAAATTTTGATTTCACCCTACACCTTCACAGAATGTACGGCGTGTATGACGGCCACTACTGTATATATGACCACTTTCCTTAACGAAATGATGGATGTCACATTCGTTCGATAAATATTTCATCGACACCTGTCGCATCTCTCATCTCTCTGTTGTTTAGTTCATTTCTCTATTCTTCAATCCGATTTACTTATTAACGATTTAAACGGCGCCCGTTCGCACTCCCTAACCATCATTTTCATCTTTATCTTCATCAACCCCTCTCTACCCTGCAACAATACAATACAATACAATTACAATGGGTATGAAAGTACAGCCGTTACGTTTCCTGCTTTATGTGTCTATCCTGTTGTTCTACCTCGCATACAATGTACCGACATTTGCCAATACCTTTTCAGCTCATTGTCACATCTCTGACACCGACACCGCGCATCATTAGCATCGCCAGCAACAGCAACAGCAAACGCGACAGGCGGACGACGACAACAACAGGTACATTGCGTACTGTAAAGACGCTGCCTGCATGCGCACAGGAAGGGAAGAGAGCTAGATCATTCCTATTGGTATTTATCTCGCGGTCTGGCTCGACAGCGATTTCTCAAATATTATCCAATCGTCCATCGATCGATAACAGGTTTGAAAATGTCGATGATCATAAAATCGCAACAACATCTGAAGTCGTACGTGTAACACGAGAATTTTTTACAAAAAGTATATTTAAAAATTTAATTCCTGGATTTAAAATAAGACCACATCATATAATGGGTGATCCAAATGGTTGGTCATCATTAGTAAAAGAGTTCAATACACGTATAATATGGCAATATAGACGTAATATAATAAAAACTACACTTGGTATTTATCGCCGTGCCGTTTATAATGATAGTGCGGCGACTGGTGGAATTGACAAAACATAAATGGATAAGATAGGAGGAATAAAAAATAAATGTAAAATGGGTATAGGATGTAAATTTAGTATTGATGATTTCGATTATTTTCATCAACTTTGAGTTCAAGAATAAGACAAGAAAATAATGCTATAATTAGTATACGTATATTACATAATAATTGAGGTTGTGTTTTCAAATTAACATATGCAGATTATTTATATAGACAACATGAAAGTATGATATAATTTTTCCATTTCTTGGGTTTAACATTACATTCTTTACAAACTACCAGAGTGAAAGCTACAAATGATAAATTATGTGAAGTTATTGAAAACTTTCATCAAATGTGTCAAGTTTTCTATGCTTGTCCATTCTGGCAACCATTCTTACAAGATCTTCATGACCACACTTGTAGATGTACTAAATATTTGTATGGAGATGGTAAATTCTGTTCCGTACTCAGTAAACAACATATCGATCAATATGGCATCGCTGTCAGGAAACCGAATTTTACAATGCCACCCCACCTGCCAAGGTACTCAAATTCAACGAAATGAACATATGTGTGACCGAACACATGAATAATGTAAAATGGCTTTTACTGTACTTTCGAGATATTGCCAAATTGGTGTTTGGAACTGCCCTGAGTAAAAATAAACTTATTTTTAGAGAAATTTCCACCGGTTACAACGTAGTCATTTGTTTTTAAATATTTCAAGCCAATCGGAAGATATTTGAACATTACAGTAACATTTTGTGGTGAACTGTAAAATTTAAATCGAAATTTGGTAGTGGGGAACTAATTAAAAATTTCGAAGTAAATTACTGCACAAATTAAAACATTATAATTTATGAGACTACTGCTGCAGAATCCCAGTTATCACCATTCCCAAAGTATGTATCTAAAAAATGAACGTTTTCTGCATAGTATCTACCACATACTTCCTTAATCAAGTACGAGCACCGATCATCTTCATTCACTGATGGAACTTCTTGAAGGGGTTCGGGAAAAATGCCTGCAGATCCACTCGTAATATCTTCGTTGACTTCCATCAGAACAGTTTCTGGAGAGGCGGCACGCTTCAGCAGTCTAAACGAAGTCCATTCTTCCGACGAAGAAAATCTTTTGACCTTCACAACACCACGACAGGAGGCTTCAAACCTAAATATATTATATCTTGACAGCTTGAATAATCTCGGCATTGAAAAGAGTTGCGACAATAAGGCTTTTCAATTCAACCATTGAACCCTAGTAGCAGTCACTACTTCATTACTTAACGAGCTTTCGTCTATTAGCCGCATCATGTCCCGCGGAGAAAAATATCAGTACGCTTCAGACGCCGTTTAACGAGTCCAAAAGCTGCATCACATGCATTTTTTGTATGTCCTGCCACTAAAAATCGAAGTTCAATAATTTGTTCGAGATCATTCATATCACGCCACAAAAAATA
>JAULBU010105957.1:0-26158 GCA_032358235.1 Odonthalia washingtoniensis
GATGGCTGCGTGAATTATTTCTCCCTTAAAATTATAAACCAGCAAATTAGTAACCTCCACAGCTTGCGTATAGCCCTCAAAGTAAGCGTTCTGTACATCTTTGTTCGCGTAGTCCGAGCATCGGAATCGCCCTCCGTCTACTACTGCAAAAACGCCCTTGAGAAGATGTCCAAATGGTCAACGATAGCTACAGCTGCGGCGCAGACTGATATAGCAACTACGATTGCAACGTCATCTTCATCCATCTCCATTGACAGGGGTGCGAGAAGGAGCGATTTAGACGTTATTGCCTTAACGAAGGGCAGGACATGAGTTGACGTCCCAAACTTATAGCCAAATTACAGTCAACAACCCAATAAATGGGAAATACAACGTTTATAAATCTGGAGTAGACACCCATCTCCCTCTTCCAGATGCTTTTGCTATTGCTAGATTTATGCCCTCTCATTGGCCGAAAAATATTTAGCCTTATCTTTTTTTAGTTCCTGAATGCACCCAATCCTTACTTCTTTTTGTCAGTTTCTCCTATGTCGACATAGTTTCTCGCCGTAATAGAAATTGTAATTTTTGTAGAACTTCGCTGTCAAGAAAAAACCCTAACCAAACAAACATTACTTTCATGTTCTATTAATTGCCCGTTTGTTGCAAAATGTTTTGCCCTCAATGACCTTCATTTCTGCATATTTTCCTTTTTCTACATCAATTTCTACATTCTTCATGAGTATGACAGCACTCTCAATTGCCAATAAAATGTACTGCATTTTGTAGGGCCAAGTGGCCCTAAGAAGCCCGTTTGTTTACAAAGTCTCTATTAAAGAAGGCTGGGTAATTCGATGTGTGTCTAGTTAAGGGAATGAATTACGTGTCTAGAGTGGCTGAGGGACGAATACTGTAGGATTTCAATCAGAATGGAGCGAATGAGAATACAGATCTGATTCTCTACTCTTAACTGTGATGAGTGTCGAGTTAGTGTGATGGTTATGATTGGAAGAATATTGTAGAAACTGCCGTGGAACCAATGAAATGAAAAGAACAGAAGTACAGTAAAACATCATCATGTAAACTTTACGCAAGTCGTAAATTCATGCAAATTGAGAAAACGGTCCCTCCTTTTCTACGTTTTCAAGTGCCTGACTGAGTTATTCCTGTACTCCCAGAAACAGTTCAGACTTATTCCGCCGGAATGGCCGAAATTACTCCGAACTGTTGTAATTAAATTGCAAACCGGAAATTGCAAACGGTCTCAGCAGCTGAAGTCAGATTTGAAAATTATCGAATTCATCATATAGTATCCCCTTCGTTCAAAACCTCAACAAGCTCTTTACCATACAGTCTATATCACATAACCAGCATTCGAACTACATAATTAAAAACAAAAATAGACGTCATGTCTACAGATTATAATGAAGATGTGGAGTTTAACCTAGAGGATATTGCAACCTGGAACAGTGATGAAGACGATGAAGAGCAAAACACAATTTTTGAAATTGTTTAAATTGATCCAAAAGAAAGGAAAAAACTGAACGAATATAATGAATAAATTCGAAACAGGGTATCACAGACAAAATTCTACATTTTACTGGAACAGACCGTACGTAATGCATACGAATATAGACATGAAATAGGTTTGTTCCAATTATTTTTGCAACGTTCATTTATGGAATGTGTGCGTCAATGGACAAACAGCAATATGGATAGAAAAGGGAAATGCATTACAAATTCTGGAATAGGGGTGGAGGAACTGTACGCATATATTGGATTGGATATAGCTACATCATTGATAAAAATGAACGATTTCAAAGCATATTGGTCGTCTAAATTATTTTGTGGTTATCATGACTTTCAGAAAGTTATGAGTAGAGACCATTTCTTAAAATTAAGATCGTTATTGAAGATATATCAAAGATATAACCATGAAGAATCGGTCATTATCCCACTATGGCATTCTCGCGCCATTACTGAGCACTTCCTCAACAATTGTACATCAGTTCCTGTACCGGTAGGAGTGAGTGCACTTGATGAAAATATAATATGCTGTTAATCACGGACGTGTGCACGATCCTACATGAAATCCAAGCCTGTGAAGTTTGAAGTCCGATACTACTTAGTTGTAGCATGGGACGTGCCATACTTGCACAGCATGTGGGATAACAATTCTGGTAATAAGAGCGGAGTTCCTCCGCCTGTTGCTTACTGCACGTTATTTAGGCAGTTACGCAGTTTATGTGAGAACAAAATGGATGTTACACTTATAAAAAAGAAATTTCTTCTGCTCTTTCGTGCTTAAAAATGGCACATCAGACCAAAGCCTATCCATCACAAAATGGCCGTTTATTCCTAAATGATAATTTCTATATACGTCACGAACTCGCGAAGCAGTTGCTACTACTCACTGATGGTAAAGGAAAAACCTTGGAACTATAAGAATGAACACAGTAGACTCTGTGAATCTTCCTTCTTTAAAATCTTCAATTCAATTACTGGAACATGTAGATAGAGGAAGTTCGTTACTTGTAAAAGGGTTGGACAAGGAAACAAACAGAAGCGCAGAACCTGAAGTTGCAGAAAATTGTAGATATATCATTTTCAAGGATAGAAAAGTTGTTGTAATATATACAAACTACCTCGCTTCTACATCTAGAATGGCAATTGAGCGTAAGAGTGATCACACATTGCGTTGTGTACATGGTATCACTCCGTTAGAGAGATGGCTAGGCCCCGAGACTATGACACGTACAACTATAGAAGTTCCGTCACCAATAGTCGCATACAATCTGTTTATGAATAGTGTAGATCGTTTCGATCAATTTAGATCTACAAACTGTATAATGCGACGGGAAAAGCGTGTCCCGATGTCTATGTTTACTTATTTTCTGGACGACTCTATACAAAATTCGTTTGCTATATTGCAGAATATTACTATTCCAGGGGAGGTGTCGTATACCATACGGGAGTTGAAACGTCGTGTGGCAGTACCAGTGATACAGCCATTTATTGATATTTGTATTAGAAGAGCAACCATACGGCCTGTTGTAAAGAGTACTCCTCAAATAATTTGCAGTAACGAAAATGACGATTTGGAGGAGCATTTTCTACATGAGAATGTCGTTAAAATCAACACGCCATGTCATCTTTGTAAAATTGTCTTGCAGAAACTAAAACAAATTGGACAAGATTTGGATACATTAATTGCCGCACAGGATTTCATGTGAATTGTTTCACTTTTTTCATAAAAGAAAAGAAATCAAATCTAAAAATATATCGATATATAGGAATATATAACTAATGTTGAATCAAACATTCTGATAGGTACTCGAAGAACGCGAGCAGTGAAGTGCATAAATAATATAAAAATACACAAGTTCCATGGTCCACATAATTTGTTTTTGACAATCATACTTCTTGGTATTCGTGAAAACGTCGTATGTTTTATATAATTTTTACTGTCAATGATTTTACATTGTATAAATGTCATGTTTGGTTGAAATAATGTGTAGATGACATGATTTAGTAATTAGTAAACGACTATTCTTCCTTGAACCCCATGTACTTTTCAACTGGGTCCGACCACTCCCGTATTATTGCCTCTTGAATGCAATTTGGAAGCTGTACTCTATTCATTTTTCCTAAGAATCCATACTTCTCAAATATGTATGTCTTATATGAAATTTTACGCACTAAGTTATATTCATCATTGTCATATTCTTTTTCGGTACGTAGTGTTTCAGTTCGTGCAATCACTTCATCCTCATATTGAGCCCAGTAGCATGGGGAGTAGCCGCATATTGAACACACATTAATATCACCTTCATAACATTGTTCTTTTTCATCTTTTCATTTCTTTTCTTTTGACGCTTTCTATCTTTTTTTTGCATTTTTCTTTATAGTGACTTTGCACTTTTTGCACTTGTTATACAGTTTCACTCAAATTTCTGTCATATGGCCTCCTCCACGGATTCTTTCAGAATTACTTGTTTCGGTATTACGTTCCTCACCAGAATCGTCGCTATTGCACAGCACGTTACAACTCATCGTGCACGTTTCGTTGGATTTAGCGAAATAAATGTTGAGATGTAGAATTTGGTTGTTTTCCCAATTCCTAAATAAAAGATTACGATGTGAATTTTTTTATCACACATGCCTACAAACATGTCTAATTTGTTTTCGCATGCAAAGATCCTGACTTGGAAATTTCAAATGTTTCAAAATTTGCACTGTGATTTCGACAATACTTCAAATAATGCCGTTACCAATTGTCGATGTGACACATCGACGAGCTCTTCGTGCGATGACATGTTGTGGATGATGATTGGTGATGATGACATGCTGGGGATGATAATTGTTGGTGATGAAATGTTGGGGATGATAATTGTTGGTGATGAAATGTTGGTGATGATGATGATTGTTAATGATCATAAATTATGAAGGGATGTTAATTGTTGGTGATGAAATGTCGGGGATGATGATTGTTAATGATCATAAATGATGAAGGGGTAATAATAATTGTTAGTAATGAAATGTTTGGGATGATGATTGTTGGCGAAGACGAATTGTTCGTATCGTTGGTAATGACTGATTTTGAGTAAAGTAAAGTAGAAAAGGTTGAAAAATAAGAGGAGTAATAATCAATAAAGTTGATTAAAGAAAGAAGACGTTGTAAGCGATGACCAGAGTAGAAAGATGGAACAGGCATAGAGAAGTTGACGAAAGGGGGGGACATGACTCCAATAAAGTAACGAGGAAGATTCGCACGGAAAGTGAAAGAAAGGAGAAGGAGCTCCGCAACTCACATGTAATCATTGACACTTTATACTGGAAAACTAACATACCACAAAAAGCAAAAGTATTACAGGTGGCACATCACCTGAGAATACTATACTTTCATGCAGTTATGGAGCCAAAATACTGTACTCGGATAAACTTACCTACATGGCAAGTCACGGGAAAAGGGGGTGAAAAGCTGAATCTCTACACTTGTGATTTAACACGTGTGTATTATTAATTGGAATAATTACTCGAATTAGAATCATTGATCTTTACGCAATGTTTCCTACTCGCATCGTTTATTCGGATCTCGTTCGCATACTTAATCACCACCTCAATGAAGATGGGAAGAATATTAATAAAGGTAGACATTAATTAACAATCAGTATTTCACAAACAACGCGTTCGATCCGTAAGGTAGACTCAACTCAGGTAGGAGAAAGACCAACCAACCACGCCTGATTAATCATCAACGCGACGATCAAGACGGTTCCCGCACATTTATTGCGTTGCGATCTTTGTCAACTGCGACGCCAGAGTTGACGAAGACAATAACGTGCCTTCAAACGCACTGGGTTTGAACGCACATTAGTGTCTTCTTCATGGCATTAGCCCGTCAAGATACCCACGGTAGTATGGAAATAGGTTACCCCGCTCACCCAACGGGCAGCGAAGAATAAACCAATACATACGCTACATTCCTTTACTCGGAAAACACTGACTGCATTGAAATATCGCGCCACATTTTCCTCACTATTCAATAAAAAGAGTATTTTGGTTACGGCTATTTGAATCCTATTTCTAACTTTCCACGTTTGTGTTCCATCATTATTATTCCAAACTTTTCATGTCATTATAGAATTTGCCGTTTTCTTCTTTTATCATATATTCTATGAGGTTTTACCACCTCACGTAACATTTCGCTTAACTCGATACCCATCCAGGTTATTTCCTTCCCGTCATTTAAAGGTTAAGAAGGCGAAAACACAAGCCGGAAAAAAGCAAGAAACTGCACAGAAGTCAGAGCGAAGCACCATAACACCGTCACAAACGATACTGCGAGCATCACACCGACCCGCCACTGCGTGCGTGTCGTTTTTCATCACCTCTTGTTCTTTTTGAGCTCCTCTTCACCTCCACTTCTGCTTCCCACTTCTTTTCCCTATCTCATAAAAAAATCCATACCCAGGCCTACTCTAAAACCCGCTAACAAGCCACACGTTACCTTTTCCTTTTCGCCATCCAAACACAACATGATTCCCTATCCACACTCTGCGACAAACCTCCGCCTAAACGAATATCTTCCCACACAGTACGTAACCATACAGCGCTCCCCATTTCCAATACTGCTACCGTCGGCTGAGGAATACTGGCAACGAATTAAGGTATTGAAATAAAACTTAGCTCCACAAAAACACTCATCATATTCAATGCGGTCTACAATGCTATCATCTCCATCAACCCAGATCTACCATTGTATATTCCCCATGCTGCAGACACATAGTACTGGCAGAATATATTCAAGAACAGTAGCATGTAAATCCGAGGCCAGGTAATCCATCTAAGATAGGGGCGCTCCTATCCACGCTGTACATAGTAGATTCAAGATATAACCCCGTCGCAACACATCCAGCCGCCATCCCAAGGGATGGTCATAATCCACGTCCCGATTTCGGCGACGCTATTAACATCGCAACTAACATCAGCATTTGTAGCACTAATCATACAAAAGAGCGAATCAGAATCCGGATTGGCTGTTGCATTCAGCTTTGCCGCATACTTACGCGCAAGCGAGGTTCTTACTATCGCCTGGAAAGATGTAATGCTCCCTGGGCACGTTCAGCTCTCGTATTTTACTGCTGGATTAGCTGCCCTCCTACTTTTCAACTAAAAATCCACGTTCATGTCGGTCAATTTCCAGTTCCTAAAATTCAACTACACAAAAGAGAGAATTATTCTAACCCACCGCACCCATTTGTTTCCTCAGCAATCAGCAAATCCCAACTCCCGAGATATTTTAAATATTACTTGCTATCAATATCCGACTGAGTTTGTGTACGCGGTTTTCTTTTTACCTTACAAGGAGCCCACTTCACTCCGCACTCATTGCGCATGCATCTGCACGGCAACTGAAGATTTTATCAATCAGATCCGAGTCGACCAATTTGCCATCAGAGGTCACTGGGAATCTTTCAAGTTTGTCCGGCATAACGTCACTAATGGACATGCTTGGTTAGAATCCCGCCTCACAAACATGTGAAATAAACTATTGGTAAAGCAGTAGAAACAGCAATATCTCAGAATCATCCGTCAAATCAACGAGACAACCACTAGCTAACACCAATACTAACCGCAAACGTTTTCCCCGCCGTTTTCAATCAAAACTACACCGCTAATCGACATGTTGTACCTCATAACAGAAAATCCTCCTACTATTCATTCATACAAAGACAATAGTACAGATTTTATTTAAACACAAGTATTCAACCACATTATGCAAAAGCTGACATCCGACCATTATCCCCTCTCTTCTGCTTTCCCATTTCCCCCTTCAATTTCAACCACCAATTTCTTCAAAACTTCTCCACTACTCTCTTAAAAGAGCTGATCGCTCTCCATGTATACCTCACTATTCCAGTACACTCTAACACTGCCATATCTAACCCCAACTTCCAACCTTTTAAAAAATCGCTAACCCGCCCACTAACATCTCAACAATGTGACTTCCAACCCAACCCAACCCAGCCCTGGTCTTTTAACAACTCCAAGATTAAACCAACACCAACAACTACTGAACCCATTCCCCCAACTACAAACAACAAATCCCGCTCCAACCCAAATCCGAAAACTACCCCAACTGCTCAGAACGTGCCAAACGTCGTTGCTTACTCGCAGAAAACCCCATTCCTTTCCCTAAAAATCCCACAGTTTCCGCCTCTATCTCAAAGTTCTTCCAAGTTCTATGCCACCATCCTCACTTCCACCCATATCTTTTCCGATCCATACCATACCACAAGCCAACCTAAATCAGATACCCATAAATCCTCCTCTAACAACACCCTCCCTACTAGCGACAACTAACTCGCCTAATATTTCTTCTTTACCTGTTCTGTACTACCACACCCGTAGCGGATTGGGGGTACCGGCCGTTGATGATGGAAGTGGCAGAGGATCGGGATGGGATCTCTTCACGACGGTGGACGGTAAACACCGTGGTGGAAACGAGGGTGGAAGGTTAGATGATCCCGTGCTTCGACACGACCAGTTGGGGCCCTGTTGGAGGCGCGCACGTAGGGGAGCACTGATAGATTGTTCTTGACCTGCCCGTTTGGGGACTCGTCTGGTAGTTGTTTCGCCAAGGTTATTTTGAGTTGAGGAGAAGGTTGGGGGTTGAGTCGTTACCAGAGGAAAGATGTCCGTCTTATTGGCGCCCAGTTGGCGCCGACGAGACGGATTTTATTGTCTAAAACTGGTGGTGCTTATAGACCTGTAGGCCCAAGCCTACAGGTGTGTAAGCACTACACGTGGTGGGAGGAAAAGAAAAGAGAAAACACATGTAAAAATGGGAAAATTGGGACGGAGAATGGTGGGCCGTACAGTAGGGGAGGCAGGACAATAAAGCACGCAATTGGTGTGTGTATCCCTCTGTATCCGCTCCTAGCGAGGTACTGCATGTTCCTTCTCTAACTCCCACCTCTTTTCCCATACCCCCACATCCTTGCAGGTCAAGACCCGCCACCACCGTCGCGGACATTATTAACATCCCCAGCAGCCAACTTCAATTTATAATATACCGCTACCCTACACAGGTATGGGCGGTTTTATTTAAGGACGCGAAAGTTAATAAATCCGCCCCGTGACCTCCCCTCCATTCTCAAGAAGCTACACCGGAAGTGCGAAATGTCATAGTCTTTTGCATCAAAAACACGATTGTGCAAAGCGTCCTTTACATACTATACCACACTCCCCCATCACAAAAAACAACGTATAATACCAACACAATTACCTCGAACTCAGAAGAAGACGACGAAGATATAAAAACTACACCAACTAAGAAGTACAAGCTTCACGACGATCGCGCTAGGAACTTCAAAATCAAGACAGATTTTCAAACATACGCGAGGAGAGAGCAGGCGGCAGGGGCGCTACAAGTCGGGGAACCCCTGGCTGTAGAAATCTTAGGCCAGATTCTCAGGCAAGGGTCGACAATAGTCCAACACGTCCAGAACGTCTTCTGCAAAAACAGCAGGTCGGCCGATGCACGGGTCTCTTACGCTGAAATGGAAGCTTTCTCAACCTCCCGAGCAGTACACCTTCTACTTCTCACCTATTCCACACCGTACGAAGCGGTGCAGCAACAAATATGACTGGAAGTACTCCTACGCCCACTGTTCGTAATAATGAGAATAGAAACTGCGATGATAACGAAGGAATTCTCAGACAGAACAACAGCGTTCGAAGCATGGGAGTACTTACACGAGTCATTACCAAATGTGACAGATAACATACAGCATTTAGAGCGCATGACCGACAAAAACGTAACCCGCATCTACAAAAAATATCTACACACGGAACGCATAACAAACAAACAGCACCCAACGGAAAAACCAGACATACCCCTGCATATTAACTACCACTAACCATTTCCTCTTCCTATTCCTTCTTCAATTTAACTAACAAATCTCCCTGCACTCACAATTCCTCCACATTCAGCCCAAAACTGTTAAGGAATTTATTCATGCCTTCAACTCTCTGTATCTCGGTCCGAACGTACCCCGACTCTCTACAAACGAAAGGAAAAAGAACCCGAAACTACAGAGAATTTTCAATATCCCCAAAATAACTACACCACCTCCACCTAACACACCCTCATCTCAAAACGTCCTACTCCCTTCATTCTTTCATTACAACCTTTCATCTTCCACTTTATCGGAACTTAACCGCACACAGGAAATTAAGGATTTTTGGCAACCATTTATCCCACGCGAAGCACTCTTCGAACGCGGGTCTTTCAAACCAATTGTACCCCATCGTCTAGCACTTCCCCCACACGAACACCTCCCAACCATTCGATGGCCGCAAAATGGATGAATCACCTCATCACTACCTTCCGCGAAGCCATAACTACAAGCTTCTCCACTACTTTTGAGACGCCAATTCTCGCCACCCTTACATCCTCCTCTCACGTCCACAAACCAAGAATTCACATGGATCCTGACGCATACCCTGACTTGCTGGATCGCATGCACAAAGCTGGCCTGCTATTTTGGAGACTTGATTCTGATATCTCATCACTTCTATCCGCCTTCACCTCCGCCTTGGAATTTACGTCCTTCGTAGTTACCAAAATCGAATCATCAGATAGGCTGATATCCCGGCCTCGCGTTTTAAATGCCTTCTCCATACCTCCTCAATCACTACTACTCCCGAAATAATCGCTGTTCAACCAAATCTCTCCAGTATCAGATCCACTATCCGATTTCTACTTGGACACCAGTAAAATGTTCCAAAGATTAATACTAACTGAATCTCTCGCAGATCTATTTCCATTGATAGATATCCTACTTACTGTCCTCCTGATGGACCTGCGAAAATACCCCCATCGTTCCCTCTACATTTCTGACTCCTCCCTTCCTATTTTTCTGCGACCTCGTCAAGATGACCTCCTCATGGGTTCCACTAGGTGCTTCACCTTGGCACACATCGTCGTCTACCAAATCATCACAAAATCGCACCACCTCCTCCAGCGTACCGGTCTACATTTCCCCATACATCCCAACCCTAACTTTTTCAATTTCAGTCAGCTTCCTTTCACGTTACAAAAACCAACCAAATGATCTGTCACATAATTGATGACGTATCAGTCCTTCTGGAAGGCTGGCCTCCTCCCCTTGCAATGAAATGGAACCTATATCTTCGAACGCTCCTCATCGCTGCTGGTCTTCCCTTCAGCGTGAAAATATCGTCTTAATTGGAAGCACCACTTACAACCTCCATCAACTTCATCGGCCTGTTCATAAACCTTCTTTCAACCACAGTCACGTATGACAAAATCAAGATCGACAAACTTCTCTTGGATATCAACCGTCACAACTACGACTTCCTACCCGTCCGTACATGTCAGAGCTGGATTGGAAAGCTGACATGGCCGTCAATTATGCAGCGCCCCTCACTGTCAACTATTCACCTTGCCTTTAGATATCCGCAACCACCGCCCTCTTCCAACACATCCTCCGTTCAAATTACTACCTTTCAACCATCCACCACCTAGCGCACTGAATTGCCTCACCTAGGAGCAATAACACCCTTCTTAAATTTAATTTCAACACACCTATTTCTGCACCATTGTATCCTTCGACGCATCCCGAGCCGGAGTAGAAGTCGTCCACGCATCCACATCTGAAAATATTGCACACCAACCTATGGTGAAAGGCGCAACAACGCACAGAATCCAACAATCACACAACATCATCAGACCCGGAATTAGAACAACTCATACAAATGCAGTTTGTTCTAGAAAACTTTTGGAGGAGCGACGTCATCGGATTTATCAACCTTTGTTGGAATGAGAATCAAGTAATACTCAAAAACTACGAGAAATCGTCATGAAAAATTGTCAACTAGTTTGGAAACTGCAGCTTTCCCTTTTCAAATGTAACAGTCCCTAATCGGACTTGTAACCCATGTAAGCACAAAGATTGTCTCGCCACATCATACGTATTTTTCAATAACGCAATGCGGAATTTGTATTCTGTTCCGCTTCCCCAAAAATCCGAACCGTTCGTAAGTATGCAATTTATATGCACAAGTTCCACAGTCTTTGTTTTTGTTTTCATTTTCTTTCCGTTTCTAAATTTCTTTTCATGGCCAATTCCTCACCCATCTCTTCCCAGTATCATGGTGTTCTACCATATGCCATACAACATGAGTATCTGAATTCTTCTTCCTCCTCCCGTAGAAATTCTTCTTGACTTTATCCATTCTCCCCTTCCTTAGAAATGATTGTATCCCTTCTGCAATCCATACCGTCTCCTTCTGACGTAGCCAATTCCCTTTTCTTCTGCGAGAACCTTCTTCACTATTCACTAATATCGTCATCAATATAAATCATCCCATCATCGCGTGTATACACTTCATTCATGTTATCGTTAGTTGATAGCTCTATATTACTCATCATCCGAAGAAGTATCTATAGAACAATGTACTGAATGATATTTCTGGTTCTCAGATTTTTTATTGCACGAAAGGACAACATTTTTCATTTCCAGCTGTCAATCCCACTGTACTTCGAATTTGTACAGTTTCTTTCATGCAACTCGGAAGTTCTTCTGGTCACAGTTTTCAGTTACACGACCCCCTACTAGCCAATAGGGAATCGCTATTTAACTGACATAATATGTTTTCTCCCGTTACCTTTTCACAGGTATTCGGACGTTTGCAAAAATGCAACTGAAAGAGTTGACACTGCACATATAGAAGATGATTATGACAACTGTAATGATCTCAGTCCAAATTGATGGATTGGCATGGTCGACTTCATCGCTTATCATCAAGTGGAATTAGGAATTTCGTCCAAATTGGTCAAATTCCCTTAATTCAGAATAATTTAAAGAAACATTTTAATTGTGTAATATGTGCTTGAAGAAGAGCACATACAATCGGCTATACAAAGAGACCAAAGCATACAAAAGGCAGAGCTTCAGCATCAGCACAACTGGTATATTATGATACATGCGCTCCGTTTTCCATACCAGAAGTCAACGGTTGACTCGAAATTTCTTGATGAAAGACAAATCCCAAACGATGAATAACATAGAAATGTATAAAGCATTCATGGATGCACGTGGAACTGAAAAACGGACTGAATACGCATCCCGTGAGATTCAAGAAAGTTTAAGGTATATGGTATTGAAAATGCGCTCAATGGCCGTGTGGCACATGCACATATGCATGTGACCGAGCAAATTAATCAGACACTAGTGGAAATGACTCTAGAAATGCTGTTAGACAACGGGTTATCTAAAATATGGAGCAGACATGCAGTGCTGTATGCATCCACAATTCTAAACAGATGTACAGCTGGTACATGTTGAAATAGGGAGACTACCTATGGGAGATTTTAACAAAGAAGCAGATATAATGATTTTCAAACCTTTTGGGTGTGTTGATTTAATTTAATGTATATTCCTACAGAAAATAGAACAAAACCAGATATGACTGCCGAGCGTGGAGTTTTGGTAGGTATGGATAAAGGATTAGTATGTTACAAAATACACTGTAATGCGACGACGATTATCATATATGCTTTAGATGTAACTTTCATTGAAGAAAATGATGAGAAATTAATTGTGCATGATTTATACAATGAAATAATAAGAGCATATCCAGAGGTCGAACACAAACATACAATATTTGATCTAAAAGGTTTGTAGAAAAAACGTTTATGATACTTGAGAATTTTTAATCTCCAACGGTAGGAATTTTAGAGTGCAACATAAAAAAAACTTTGATGCGTCTTGTAAAATCGAATGTAAAAACAATTACATGTTGTTTTACGTTCTCTAGAAATAATCGTCGTCGATTATCCGAACAACCCCAGCCCAACAAAACCAGTAACAGAAAGATGTAGCAGTCACAAACTCCCAATACCAATGTGCTACAAATTCCACTACAGAAACCACTTGATAATAAACAAGTCGCAACGGATTTGGCGGTGTTGTAATTACAACACTCGCACTCATTGTTGTTCATATTGATGTTCGTCATCGTCTGTGCCTAGTTACGAGGCATGAAACCGCTGGGATACCGTAACCTAAAAACGTTGTTTATGATGTTACGGTCATGTAATAAATAAATTAAACAGTTACGAATTTTATTTCACAAAAATTAGTTTACGAGTGACCGCTGGAGATGCTCTAAGTAGTTCAATTACTAAAAACAATTTGACTGCAGCTTCAACCCAAGAACTGGAACAAAAATCAAAAATCAAGAAGATTACAAACTTCAGGCCCGCTATATAGGCTTATTTTCTTCAGTCGTCAGCAGCAGGAAGAACTGCATTTATTGATTGAGCCAATCACGGGACACCAAGAAGGCTCAAATCAAAACAACCCTGCACTGATTTTCGTTGCTGATTTATGACATTGTTTTTTTTCCGTCAATAAGGGGCGCTTCATAGGTTTTTAGAAAAAGCTAGTGACAGCGGAGAATTTTTTTGATGAACGTGTAGGAATGTGTGTCTTTCCATAGGAAAAGAGGGGGCTCCGACATTAGTGCAAAAGTGAAAAATCAAGATTTATATCTGCAGTAAAGGAGTAAAAAAAGTTCAATTTTAAATCGATTAGTGTTTTCGCCAAAGTCTGTGAACGGTAATGAAAAGGGAATGAAGCGTTAATTTATGCAAGAGAAAGGAAGTAACGAAACATATGAATAGCAAAATGAATCGAACGAAATGGTCCGTCTGTATTCGTGTAGTGGAATGGGCAGTTGGAGTAATTCCATAATTTCTCCCACTCTAGACTAACGTTCAACCTACTTCTCCATATGCCGATGCTAATGTTTAGTATTATCGTGTAAGTTGGTGGTCGTAGTGTGACCGTTCAAGGTAAAGGGATAGGGGTGGCTTTTCAGTACAGAAGAGTTCACACAAATCCAATGTTTTTGTGAACTTATTCTGCATTGCCGGACCAACAGCCCAGATTTCGCAACATTACATTTTTTCATTATCCAGAAACCGAATTTTTCTGCTGATTAACATTGTATTATTGACAAAATAATACAATGTCACAAATCAGCGGCAAAAATTAGTGCAGGAGTGTTTTAATTAGAGCCTGCTTGGCGACACGTGATTGACTCATTCAATAAATACACTTCTTGCTGCTGCTAACCACTGAAGAAAAACATCCTATACAGCGACCATAATACAATGTTAATCACCAGCAGAATTCAGTCTCTGGGTAATGAAAAAATGTAATGAGGCAAATTCTGGGCTATTAATACATCATTGCAGAATAAGTTCACCTAAAAATCGGATTTGTCGGCACTTTGCAATATTGCAAAACCACCCGTCTTCCTTCACTTTGAACGGCCACACTACGACGGTCAAATTTCGCGATATTACTTCACTTTAGCATCGAAATATGGAGGAGCAGGTTAAAAGTGAGCCGAGATTGGGAGAAATGATGGAAGTACTACAACTGCCCGTTCCGCTACAAGAATACCTATGCAATCGTTTAACAAGAGAGGAGTACGCGGGGAGTAGCGAAAATGAATTTATTACGAACGAATTAACTAAAAATGCGACGACAACGAAAAAATTACCTATGAATGAAGTAACTGCCTACGAAACTAGTACGAATGAAATAAGTCCACGTGAAAAAATGACATAACTACACATGAAGTTACTGATGGTGCTGGTTGTCACTCTCGGAAGATAGATCGACGAAACGCTAGATTGGTGACACTTTCATAATTTGATGAGGCTGTCACAATTGTCGAATTGAACGGATTAAGGGGAGATGAAATGAACAGCCTCGTGAAGGAATTAAAAGTTTCGAATGCAATATGACTAAAAAGAATAAGTTACCACGACGAGAATGTTGGAGCCAAAAGTTCCCGTCAGCGCCGCGTTCTAGATTAAAAATCGGCGATATGACAGTGACCACGAAATTTAGGAGATCGCTCAAAAATACATCGAAGCACTGCAATAGCGTTCATGTTACTACAACTACGGACAATGAAAAGAAATTGATATGGTCGAAGTAGGGGTCTAGAAGGAAACGAGACAGTGAGAAGTAACAAACACCGACAAAAAAGCGTACAAGAAGACGTGCAGACTTTAAAACGTCAACGTTTGCACGAATACTTCACGTTCTGGGTCATTCTCGCATGATAGTTTTAAGGGGACAAATTTATCTGTGTCACATAAGGCATGAACTAGACAATCAGCCCACCGATTCCTGGGATGATCACATAGCACCTATTTTCAATTATGAGGCATTCCAACCATCGGCTATTGATTGTATTTCCGGTGTTGTGACACGTGCAGACATACAAGGGGATCCGGAAAAATTTACAGATTTCGCTCAACGTAAATCGTATATTATGAATACACATTGTTATGTGAAAAACTACCCTACAGTACAGGCAATGACTACAAGATTTGTACCCACAGAATCGCAGCGAGAGGAATGAATTCATAATGAAAGTGATGATGACACTTTGAAAACGCCGAAACGTCAATCTGGAGGGACAGAAGATTGTCCACTAATTCTAGAGAAATTTGAATTAGTGGACTTAAAATATTTAGCGCTTTTGCTCGCATTTGTTCAGACGGACAGTACGACAAAGGACACTTATGAAGAGGAACATAAATGATTAAAGGTGAAGACAGTTGATACCTACGGGAGGGCTTTACGTAGTACTTTAGAAAGTATTCAAAAGACAGATACAATGAGTGAAAACGCCAAAATGGAACAGAAAAAACTTTTAAATGACAATCACATCACTTTGCTTATGTCGAAGCTTAAAGACACCGTCTAGCCGACCTTTTCACAACTCCTAAGTTTTGAAATTCGCGTTCTATTACATCAAGAATTGATGACTTGTGTAGATTTAGTCTACGATCTCGTAAAGTATTAGTTTCAGTGTGTAATAGATTCTGGAAGTGAATAGTAGCATCCCTGTGAACGTAATTGGCAACATGATTCGGTGGGAATTTCAGCACTTCATGCTCTCCTTTCAGCAATGTAGTTGTGCAGTTCACAACAGACCATTATTATTTTGGTATAGTTTCTGTTGAATATTCAATCGGGGACTACAGAATGCCGACTGGTTCAAGAGAATACTGAACATCTGTTCGACTGAAATCCAAGACAAATAGTGGTAGAAATTAAACGAATCTTGTTTGGGTGTCATCGTCACGAAACAGGGTGTGATCAGTGATACGGTATTACTGTAGGAATCATCACCAACGGCATGCGCCCATTTAGGAAATTTAGATACATAAATTAGTTTATTGTTCCTTCCATTGACGTTGCATCGTTCCGTGCTTTCAGAGTTCTTTGCACTAAAAAGAAGAAATTTTTAGTCCGCACTGACGGCAGCTTGTACTACATTAGCGAAGAATTATTTCCTATTGTAGTAATTTAGTGGGTCCCCAATTTTATTTCTGAGCGGTTTCATAATTGCTACTGAAATCCCATCAAGTGCAACTACTATACCTTTAAGTGGCAATCGTCTTATCTTTGTGAACTTTGTCGATTCCTGTCTACATGAAATTTCGTTACAGGAAATTGTATGTTGTGCAGGATAGTGTCAATAATGTTTAATATCTCATGGAAATTGGAGTAGATTTTAGATCTGGAGATGCCATATGGCCATGACACATCTAAATACGATGAGCCTGCCAGTAACCGAAGCGTTACCATTAGCATAATCTATACAGATACTGATATGTTTTATTGGCGTTTTGTCTTTTCGAGCGTTCGAAAAGAGGGGATGAAATCCCTCAATTTTATGAACTTATCGAATTTCATTCGATACATTCTCTGAAATTCGGATGGCGAAAGTTGCTCGCAGTCATCTTGAAAGTTGACAGTTGATCGATATTGCACGAACCCCTTCACGTTTTTCTCACGTGCTATTATTTGTTCGACTATCTCTTGAACAACCATACCAACTATTTTAACTATTACTTTCATCCGTCTTTTTCTTTTGTTGTTCACTCGCTCCTCCGTTTCGTTAATCCGCTTATCATTATGTAGTCGTAGTTTTCTGACCGTTCAGATTCGTTCCCTTCTCCCATTCGAGAAGAGAACATTTAGTTCGATTCATTTTGTTATTCATGTGTTTAGTTACTTTATTTCTCTCGGGTAAAGTAACTCTTCATTCACTTTTCATTACCGTTCATAGACTTTGGCGAAGAAGCAAATCGATATAAAATTGAACTTTTTTCACTTCTTTACTGCAAAAATAAATCTGGATTTTCGCTTTTGCACTAATATCAGAGCCCCCTCTTCTCCTATTCAAAGCCCCACTTTCCTACAAATCCGTCAAAACATTTTTCTCTGCTGCCACTAACTTTTCCAAAAGTCTATAGAGCGGCCCTCAATGATGAAATTGATGGAATAATCACAAACGGGTATCCCAACAATGAATGTAAGAACATCTACAACAAGCCTTGCTATCGACCTGTGCTTGATGACAAGGCTACTGAGACAAATTCTTAAAATATCCAATCACTGACATTGTTTGCAGCAAGGCTATTGAAATACACTCAATCGATTATCCAATCATTGACCTCTCTCAACACAAATCTAATGAGAAAGTTTAAATGAAAAGAAACTCACCGCTATAGTCAAAGTATTTCAAAAAATATCGCCAACCGACTCATCGACAACTTTAATGTGAAAAACGCCAAGGGTGGTCTCCTGACTCGAGGAGTAAGACTAGGATAGAGACGACAAAACTACTGTACAATTCGGAAGATCAAAAACTAACGATGAACGAACGGTAGCATCTCAACAACATAATATGTTAAACTGACCAATTCAAGATGGAAAAGTCGGGTAATATAAATTCAGAAGATTTACTATTAATAACGAAGAGAAAACTTCTACAGATAATAGAACAGAAAATCCACTACAATAACGAAAGTTCGGATGCAACACGCATAGTAGATAAAAGTAATGCAGCAGGAGGATGAGGATGAGTTGAAAGAAGCTGCAAACCTTAATTCGCCCACATTAAATTACACTGCAATATGTGCAAAACAATTAATAGACGACTTATCAATCCCCGAAACTTTCAGGGAGGCGATGGGGATGAGCAACGCAAAGAACTGGCAGGAAACCTGCAAAGAAGAACTGGACTCCATGAACAGTCTGAAGGTTTGTTAATTGGTGGATACTCTGCCGGACCGAAAGAACATAGACACCAGATGAAATTTCGGAGTAAAACCTAACGAAAAAGGAGAAATTATAAAATAAAAGGCAAGCTGGGTTGTGAAGGGATACATGCAGTCACAAGGAGTAGATTAGGATCTAACTCACGCACCTGTCTACCGCATATTAACAATGAGGGAACTGATATTGCTAGAAGTGAATATTAATGTGAAGTTAAATCAGATGGATGTCAGTAAAGCGTTTCTCAACGCAGACCTGGACGATGCAGTATAGGTCAAACAGCCAATAGGTTTCGATTATCTCGTCCCAAAAGGGAAATATTTAAAATTAAAATTACTCAAGGCACTATATGTATCAAAGAAAGCATGCAGAGCTTGGAATAAGCTGCTTGACGGTTTTTTTAAAAGAAGCTGGTATGATATTTAGTGATGCAGACAAATGTCTGTATAGTAGATATAATGGCAAACAACTAGAGTTAGACATTGTAATATACCTAGAAGATATATTCATGGAGAGTAATGAAAAACATTGGAAAAGTTGAGAATTGTTTTAATAATAGATTTAAAATGACAGATTTGTGAATAATAAATTGTATTTTAGAAATGAACGTAATAAGAAACAAGGATGGAATTTATGTAAATCAAAGTTTGTATATAGCCAAAATATTAAATAAATTCAATGTCACGGATTTAAAGATCAAATCAGTTCCTCTGTCGAAGACCACGGATTTTAAAAGACTCTCTTTTCCCGGCTTAAGTGATACGAGGATAAACAGTCCATACTGATGAGAGTTGGTTGATTGTTTGCTTTAACTCAGTGTCTTCACAAGGCCGGACATTGCACTTTCAGTGTCCGAGTTATCCAAGTTCGTAGCCAACCCTTGCAAATTACATTGGTATGCGCCAAAAGGAATAGCCGAATAATTAAAGTGGACCAAAATATTTGGTTTACTTTATGAAGGGGGTGAATTTTCAAGGGAATTTAACGTATATGTAGATGCCTCTCGGGCTGACGACATTAAAATAAGTCCGTCTACAACTGGTATTCCCGCATATATCGGAACACATATAGTGGATTGGAAGTCAAAGCGTCAATAGATCATCTCGCACAGTACGGCCTAGGCCAAGTACATCACTGTTGATGGAGCGATGCGGATGATTATATGGTTAGGCTACTGTTGGAAAATATGAAGAATATAAAATCAAAGGCGAGTCCCATACATGAATATATAATGCATGAATTATGCTTGCGAGTGGAGAGGGTCGAGTTTTAAGTATAATTATAAGTCTGAGATACAATTATCTCAGAGAAAATGTGTTCAATAAGGAGATAATATTGATTTACATGCCCACTGAGAAGCAGTTGGCGGACTTATTAACGAAGCCATTATCATAGTTCGATAAATTAATGAGGCAAGGTGGTTAAGAGTCCGATGAAATGACTACTATTTGATAGGTTGTTGTGGAAGTGCGCAACGCGATGGAGTCCTCCTCTAAGGAGATTTATGAGCGAGATAAGGAAGTTGCGTCAAATTCTGTGGTTTTACTTGGTGCAGATAGAGTCAAAGGAAGTACTATACGGTATGTGAAACTTTGTGAATAGCCTCTGGTGGACTTCAGATCCCCGGATAGAATTTGGACGGACGACTTTTTGACGTCTGTACTAGCCAATATATCTAATTGTCTTGGCGGAGTTCGTCCACAGTTCCATGAACCGAGCACCTCATCGCCTACCACAGGTATATACAGCCAGATATGGAGTCAAAATTGGGAGAAGGGGAATACTGTCTGTTTTCTACCTCTGTTAGACCTATTGCCATCAATGGTGCGAAAGGTACAATCCAAGCATGCCAATGGGTTGTTTGCAGATAATCACTGACCGAAACAGTTCTAGTACGAGAAAATGCTCACATTTAATTCATTACCGGTGCCACTTGATCCATTTATGGACACAGGCGTACCCACCGTAACGTCTATGAAGCACCTTAATCCATACTGAGGCTACGTTCTGACAGTCATTGGGACAGGGAAGACTGGGTTTCCAGTATCCAAATGATTGATATTTATTGAGAGGGATGGGATTCAAAACGAATACTGGTGGGGAAAGATATGTTGCACAGTTACTATAGGACCATGGATGAGCCTAGTCTACTTGAAAGAAGAGGAGTTTGCAGGTATTCCAGTGGCTATCGTTTTGGAGATAAAGATTACTATTCAGGCCTTACCAATGAAGACGAAGTACTAGAATACATCATTTTCCTGTCACTAGAACTTCTAGTGACAGAAAAATGATGTATTGACCTTCAAGGTCGGGTTAGTCGTAAATCTCTTCAGAAATGCATTGGCGCCGTCTCAAGGTACTGAACTAAGCACCATTTACATTCACAGAATACTTTTTACTGGTTCGTGCATTAGTCTAGTAGTAAGCTTGAAATCACGAGGTTACGAAAGAGAGCTGCCAGTAGCATATGCTTATAATTTCTTCAGTTTATTTTGTTGCGTTCTACTGGAAATGTCATCAAAGGAATCGCATAGTTTGGTTTGAAGAACTAGTGGAAAAAGGTTTTTTGTTGCAGGTTTGATCAACTACTATACCCGCCGACCATCCGCACAAACGTTCTTGGTCTGAACACGGTTTTACGATCCAATTACGTCATATAAACATAAAAGTGATGTGGGTGTTGAAGGATACTCATGGGGCTCGACTTTCTATTATTGTATTTTCTGTTTCCTTCTTTGGCTTGTCCATCTTCAATACCAATTCCGAATTTAGCCACTTTGTTCTCTTTCTTCACTTTTCCTGCCTATAAAACCATGGTAGTATAAATTTACCTTTTTGTGCCTATATCCTCGTTTAATTTCTTTATGATTACGGCGTGTTTAACATGTGCCGTTAGTATACCAATATTTTGTTCTCTTTCTACTCCAATCACTCGCGTGGCTGTATCGTGGAGTTTGAGAATGATGTTTTGATTACTGTACATATATTCATTATAGACCCTAATATAGCGGTCGATGCACAGGCCACCGCGAGAAATGCTGGAACGCCTGTTTTGTCACACACTTAGAATTTATTGACTGCGCCTATGTGTTACGTCGTTGTATGATCTGATCTACGGGGAGAGAATGCAGAAATAGTGTCGTTTCTAACTTCAGTTGGATCTATTACTAAATAGACACCTCTCAATTGCTCCCTGCAGCGGTAATCTATTTAGTTACATATATTGTTTTTCGGCGATTTCTCTATGGGAGTCCCAGATGGGTAGTCGGCCTCCACTGTCGTTCCTAAAGTTTTTAAGTTAACTTTTTTAAGTACGAGAACTTATAGTCATAAATTACTGGGATACGGTTGAATAGTGATTGGCCATATCATTTCTTACCTAGATTCTATGAATCTGAACCACACAATGCCGAAAAAGCTGTTATTCTTTGTAATTGTGGAAGTAGGAGTGAACAGTCATAATCTGCTGATTGGCGAGATATTAAAAACTGGTTTTTTGTGTATACCTAAAACATTTTCTGAAAAAAATATATATAAAGGTCATACAATTGAGAAAATTCATGCAGGTTTATGAAATTATCTGCGTTTGACGCTTGAAACAAAAGATTATTTTCGGAACAAAGTTCAACAGTTCAGATTTAGAAACCGAAATAGATACCGTAATTAAAAAACAACCGAATGTTTTACCAGGGTACATATGTGACACTTCGCATCGTGAGCAACGAAAAAGTACAGCCGTTACAATAGAAGGGCGAAGTCAGGGGGATGCACTACCAATTTGGTAGTAGGAGAAGGGTCGGAGGACGGGACTGCGGAATGGACTGCAGAAGAACTGTCGAAAACAGGCATCTTTGACCAAATAAATGAACACGAATGTAATGGTAGGATGGCTGTTCCTGAATACGCAATGGATGACGAGGGAAATGAAGGAGAGAGGAGAGACCAGATTGATATGTACGATGTAGATGTAGAAGACACGACTATTTACGAAGACGTCCTATTTATAAGGAAGTGGTTACAGTAAAATGGTCTCTCGTTGACCAAGAAAGCAGAAATATAACGTGCATATGAACAAAGGAACTAATAGGGCTTGTTCAAATTATTTCTGAACGGTTATGTTTTTAATTGCGTACGTATGCGGACATCAGAGGCAATGCCAGAAAAAGAGGAGGAGAACATGATCTCATGTACTGAAGATTTAAATTCATATATTTGTTTGGAGATGAAAACTTCAATAAACTGACTCAACACAATAAAGGACTATTTGCATGAACTTCCATTTATTGATAACAAAATGTTTAAACGAACAATGACCAGGAATAATTATCAAGATGTACGGGTT
This sequence comes from Odonthalia washingtoniensis, assembly GCA_032358235.1. Lineage (NCBI taxonomy): Eukaryota > Rhodophyta > Florideophyceae > Ceramiales > Rhodomelaceae > Odonthalia > Odonthalia washingtoniensis. The sequence continues at coordinate 23,011 of JAULBU010105957.1, forward strand.
GGTTACAATTTTATCCACAGTACAGTCATGAAAATAGCTGTTTCAGATCCATTTTGGCATAGTCGTCATATGATTGAACAATTTGGAAAACATGCTGCCACAGTGGCCGTACCTGTTGGAGTGAGATATATTGACTAGAATACCATTTGGTGCAAGGGGAGAACATAGATGAAGTCTAAACCTGTAAATATTGGGAATAGATTTTTTACAGTTACCAGATGTGAATTCACAGGTACCCACAGTTTAGTTGACAATTACTTTGGAATTAAGACGGAAATTTCACGACCTGTAAGAGACACCACTACATACTGACAGCTACGCAACGTGTAAGATAAAAGATGGATAAAAATATTGTAAAAATAGATAGTCCATCCGCCATGTGGTGCCTTAAGGTAGCCCGTCAGACTTTATTTGCACCACGGCCGGCAACTGAAACTGATAGACTAATTGTGACAGAAACTTAATACACTAGAAATTTGTTGGGTAAATAAATGGACATTCTCAGTAATAGTGAACTAAAATTGCTTCGTACTGTAAGAATGAACACTGTTGAAGCTATCAATATAACTCCTCCGAAAAAGGGAATACGTGAATTGAATCATAATGAAATAGAAGACTGTAGTTTGTACCATAAATTGGATTGTTGTGTAGTCAACGGTAAAGTCCCAGATGAAACAAATATTGCGATTTTATGTGCATATATTGTATTTAAAGACCGTACGGTTGTTATTTCTGTTGGAATGACCTGATTAAGACCACCGAAGATTTGAGTGGCCGTCCTAATATCCTATACATACCCTGTGTACATGGTTTAGCAGATTTTCCACGATAGACTGGTACTGAAACAATGCATCAGAGAATGTTAAAGCATAAACTTTACATGAATGGCGTTGACCAGTTCGATCAACTACGTGCAACAAATAGTACAAAACTATATGAAAAACCGTGTTCCAATATACAAATTCAAATTGTTACTAGTATTTTAAATGAATTATCACTGTTCCTTAATATGTTAATCGAAGGTCCAAATATTACATGGCTTGAGTTCAAACGAAGAGTCTGTGATAGTCTCTTAATGCCACTCATTAATTACAAGAACGGAAATATGGGCCGCCTTTGGGTCATAAATTATACCAAAAGAGTCCACTGTGACGTTGAGTTGTAACGAAAGGATTCATATCAATTTGGAGGCCCGTTAGTTATTGAGCACGGTTGGAGGAAAATACAAACAATGTCATCTATACAATAATGTCCGTAAGGACAGGTTGGATACAACATCAATTTATTCACATTTCATTTGTCATAAGTGCTTTCACGGAGACTGTTTCCAGTTCTATCATCAAAGATTATTATACTAAAACAAGAACAATCTTCAGTACTACGAGTCATTCAGAATGCTGAAAAGGGAAGTACAGGTCAGAAATTCAGAAAACGAGTGAATAAGTGCACAGCTACGTTGTCATGCGCAATCGTCCATTTATCATATTACTACGAATAGTAGATTACTCCTCTTAGTAGCCCATATATGCGCCTTTTGGATCTGGCCACTATGCACAGATAGCCGCCAATACACAATTATATACTTGTATATGAGTTCTCTTACCTAAAATAACATAGTCATAAGTCCCATAAGTATAAATTTTATACGCAGTGTTCCGCACTTTACCAATCGTCTCCTTCATGAAATAATCTTTGTTGTGCTTCTTTTTGATATTCCGAAGTGTCGTCCTCAACGTTACCTTCTTCAGATTCATAATCACTGTCAATAATCTGCACTGTTTTGAATTTCATTTCAACTGAAAATTGTTTACTGTAGTATGGCATCCCAACACACGTTAAACGCATCTCTTTTCCTTCCGACTTGATTTTCAAGTGATATACTTTACGTTCCAATTTGGTATACACATTTTCGTTTCCCGCCCCATTCCATCTCCTTCGCATACTTTTCTGCGCTTCGTAATCTCCCCCACTCCAACAAGTCCCGCCTCTCGACATGTTATAATCTCAGTAATATCGTTGTCTTGGTTTCCAATAACGGTTTACAATATATTTATTATTACATTGATAATAATATGAAAGTTTTCTGTAATATGCTGAAAAATACTGACGATATGTGCATCTAGAAGGACGTCAAACAATTCTACAAAAACCAAAACTATTGTTTACAATAAATGGACATAATTCTACAAAAAAGCCTTCTGATTTAAAAAGTACTGACACAACAGTAAAAAAAAGAACTATTCTTTAGAAACAAGTCACAAAAGTTTACAAATTAGCATTCTAATTTAGAAACAAGTCACATAATTCTGCAAATTAACATTCTGCTTTACAAACAAGTCACATATTTCTACAAAAAAGAAACTCTCCTTTACTGAAGTGTAGAATTAAATAAATTGTCTCTAGTAGAAATAAGTCATTTAATGCTACAATAAAACTATGATAAAAACAAACTCTGGTTTACAAGGAACTCAAATATTTATGGATACAGAGGGATGCAAAATCTGTATTACAAATAACTCACATAAAACTACAACGGAAATGGAAGCTTTGTTGTTTTAATACGATTTTACATAAAAGTTTTATCAAGAAGAGGGAATCTTTTAGTTTCGAACTAAAAATATTGAATATCAAAATGCACTATGCAAAAGAAACATGCAACCAGTCCAAGAACACGCTGCGAAAAGAATGAACAGTGGAATGGGCCAGTTGTCGAGGATATGGACAATGTGAAAGAAGCATATGGATATGGCAGTGATGAGGTTGCTGTGAAACCAAATGAAAAGAAGAAGGGACATGGAAAAGAACTACAGAAAAAAAATTTAAATACCGTTGATTGGGAAATATGATTGTGCATGAAGTGCGAAGAGTCGCCGTGATATTTTGCGACAATACGGTGACGACATCATACCGAAGACGGAGGATTCGATGGATGACGATCACGTCTAAAGTCAAGAGAAAAATGTTATACGAAATATAGGGAGGAAAAACATATATTAAAATACAGAATTTCGGGCACTTAAAATAGAATTAAATTGCCCCATTTTTTATTTGAGGAAATTTGACGCCAATAGCCTTATGGGGTCAGATCCGACATGGAATTTAGAGAACAATGAGCCTCTAAAATAACGTAATATTTGGTAGTAGTAAA
>JAULBU010106067.1:0-26154 GCA_032358235.1 Odonthalia washingtoniensis
AATCTATGGGGTGAAAATGTTTAGAATCGAATCAATAATTTTACATGTTGTGGAACCAGTAAACAGTAGAGTAGGAACATGAAGTGTAATTTGGCCTAAAACCACACCTCCCATATCTGATCTGCCCAACGTCCGTAGTTCAGGCAAAGTATTCCAAGTTAGGGTGAATTCATCGTAATAAAAGATTGTAGCAGAGAAGAAATGCATACAACGGCTATTTTCTTTAGATACCTGAAATTTTGAAGGGAATGAACCATTTTCTATATCCCATTTCGTTGTCGGAATGGAAATAGTTTGTTGAAATTGGTGAAACGTACTTTCATTCTGATTGGATATAATAATTTCGACTTCAGACTGTGAAGATGCGTTGTTCTTGTTATCCTCCCGGTAACATTCAAAACTTCTATTACAACTACGCTCTTATATGTATGTTATCTTCGACAAAAGTGATATTCACAACCAATGCTTTTCACGATATGAAATCTCCATCAGGCATTTAAAAGTTTAGAAGTAATGTTTCGTATGTCTGCGGTAACGGAGTATATGGTATTTTCATTGTCGCGTTCGCCGTATGTTCAATAAGATTTCGTACTGTGTTGATATTGGTAACACTTCTTACTATTGGTTAGAGCGTACGAACCTAGAGGTGATAGAAGTTATTGATAAATGAATTTGTTCCAATAGATACAGATTTGTTGGAAATGGTGAACAAATTTACGAAACGTGCGCCCTTATCTTAAGATAAAATTCTACATTCAATGTATTATAAAGATTTCAATATTTGTTGATGCTTATAATATACAAGGGATTAGTAACGCAATCTGTTGAAAAATATTTGATGGAAGTTGCGTGCGAAGATGGGAATCTATGATATGGAAGAAGAGTATGAGAAAAACCAACTGTCGTGGAGAAGTCGAGATGGGACGAAACGACGACAATGGAAATTCAACCATGAGATGAGAAATAATTAAGCTAGGTTATAGATAAAATTAACCAAAACATAAAGAATAATCTTCATAAAAATTAAATGTATTTCTATACTTTAATATAGAAATCCATTTAATTATTTTGAACTTTATTCTATATTTATTTTAAAAATAGTTTTCTTTTATGTAATTGGTTATTAGTAACTTTTGTACAAGGTAATTCCTTGAATGATTTACCCTACCTTTTCCCCAAGTAACCTACATAAAGCCGTTGAACGGCTTTATGTATCTCTAAACTGTCCCCGTTCACCATAAGAGTAGCTACGTTCAACTTTTCTACTTCTTAAACATCATCAAACATAATCAGAACAATCTTCAATCCCTCACAAAGGATAATTATCGATTTTATTCTACGTTACGGAAGTACTATGAGTGGGAGAGGGAAAACTTGGTATCAACCTTCAATCAAAAGGAGGGTATCACCAAGATCAAAGCGAGCTGTCCGGACAGAGGAAGTCAAAGAACATGGTTTAGTAAGCAGGAAAACAAGAAGTGGTACGCGTGTATGTGGAAGAGAGGAGACAGATCGAAATTTGCAAGGTATCAGAACGCTTACTACTGAAAGGAAGGTGCGGTTAAGTGCGAAGATAACTTCCGCTTCAAATAGGAATACAACTAAAAATGTGACATCGGAAGGGACAAGTACGCATCCTGAAAGGATGGAAAACTGTGATGGTTCAATTGATACTGCAAACGTTAGACGGATCAAAAAATCGCGACCGCTACTTGAAAGGGCGCGAGAAAATTCTACATCCTCTGTTGGTGATAATAATGAGGGTTCTGGACTTGTCTTGGAGAAACATGATAATTGTAGTCATGATGAAGAAGATTTGGAAATGTAAGCTATAACTAAGAGAGCTCGACGGATGAAAGAGATTTGGGAATAGAGCCTGTAACTAAGAGTGCTCAACTTGAAAGGCAAACGTCTGCAAATCGGACAAGGTCAATACGGAGATCTAGTGTCCCAAATATGAACGAACGTCGACATCCAAAGAGCGTCTTGAATGAAGTTCATTGTAGGCGGCCGAGGATTAATAGAAATTCCACTAGAGTTTTATATTCATTAAGTAAGGGCAGTACCGTTCAAAAACGACGTACATATGGTCATTCTTTGAACAGTATTATGAATCGTCTAATTCGTGTCGAGAAACAAGATGCTGAAATTTTGGAATTATTGAAAAGCGGTAATTTCCAATGCGAATACAACAATGACAATGGAACTGTGGATCGACATATACCCAAGAAGAAGTTGGAAACCGTTATGATACAGCGTTTGAGTTCCCTTAATAGTGTATTCTGTGATGAGTATTACATTCGTATCATTTTAAATGTCATCTTCCGTAACGTGATAAAGAAGAGGGTACGCAATGTAGTACCAATTCAGTCTGTCCTTCTTCTGGTCAAGATATTTAAATTCTGTGTTTTGCCTGCGGAGAAGCGCATTAAGTTTCATGAAGATGAATGGCCGGAGGCATGTGTGTTCAAACATGCCGTTATTTTACACTGTATACGAAACGCACAGGAAAATAAGCTTTGAATTTTTCCTGCTTCTTCTTTTGCATCCGCTAACAATTGTGATGATAGCCTTCCATTCTGGTTACAAGTAATAAGAACGGACCATGACACAGGAAATAAAGTGTATTATTTTGAAGAAGAACAGATTACGAAAGGTTATGAAAGAAGAGAAGCTATTACTGGTTTAACTGAATTAAACAATTCCAAAAGGCTGTCGCTTATTGCAAGTGGGAAGATAGAACCTACGTATGAAGATGATGGTCAATTTGTGTCCTGGTGGATGAATGGGCAATTAATGCAGTTATTACACCGTACAAGACGTCTTGTACGTACGTACAGCGCCATTGTTACTGTATGAAAACACAGCATATGCTTTTCTGCCTTGGGAAAACATGAAGGCCATGTGTAATGTATCGAAGGAGTCACTAACCTTACAGTGACATGCACAACGTTTGTCTGAACCTTTCAAGTTGACAGAAATTCCAATTACAAATTGTGATTTCAACGATGCGTCCGCAGACGACCACAACAAAAAGCTTTATGAAAAATTTGTTACGGAACGGACTGAACTTCAAATATACGTGGAGTACGATGTTGTTGTCAACGACAGTGTATTAGGCGATGGAATTCGACAAAAAATGGGAACAGAGGTAAGAAAATGGAATCTTCTCCTAAGTTTGATGGATGCAGCCGCCCATTATCTACGTGGTGTTAGTGGGTCCCATCGAAAAGGAAGTATTATTCAAACTTTGAAGTTCAATAAGTTTTCAATTACGTCAATTTATCTATTGCGTTAGCGTTAAGAGGTATTTTTGACAACAGGACAGATGTTAAGGTATTACCGGCAAATGATGATGACTCTGTGCCCAAATCTTGGACCTTGGATGAGCAGAAAATATTGGCAGATTGTTTGATGCGTTAATTCAGAACGAACAAGATCCCTCCCGTGCCTTGGGTCGTGCAATAGGTACAGTGTCACTGCATAACTATATCGCGTGTAATATAAACGAAGACACATTACTGAAAATGAGCAGAAACGGAAGTGTGGGCTCTAGACGGTATGAAAATAGTGCTGCGGTCGCTGTTTTAGATGATCACATCATGTTCAGTGATGAAGAAGATAATGAGGGAGTAAGTGGTGACGTAGTTACTGGACATGTCGGCCGACAACCAAGTAGCAAGGTACGACACGATGAAAGTGACCTTACCATAAGTGAAACTATCGTAGAGTATGAGGAATATGATGACGAAAACTCTGATTTGGCGGGCGCTACAGGTAGTTATGAATCTTGAAGAGGTTGTTACCGGAATGAGGAAGAAGGGTACTAGTTGAAAAATCTACAGTATCAGAATTCTGATAGTAGGTTATGACGTAACCTACTATTCAGTTACCAACATCTGTGTAGTCACTTCCTACTTATTTTTGGTCCATTAATAATTCAATTATAAACAAGTCTGACAGTGTGAAAAAGTATTAAATGTTGATAAATGTTGATACTTTTTAAAATGTTGATATTTTATCTCGTTGCCTTCCTGTCTTGGAGTTCTTTGGAATTTAGGGTATTTTTGATCTTTAATAAAACCCATCTAAAGATAGATTTAAATTGTATGTAATCTCTGGATGGGAAGGGAAATGATTGGGCCATCTCGTACTTCGGTTCCCACTACGTAGTATAGTACAGTAAAATTAATATATCTTATTAATGATTTACATTGTGTGTCTTCATATTATTATAATGAAAAATAAGAAAAATAAGAACTATATTCTTATTTTCATTATAATAATATGAAAACAGACAATGCAATGTAAATAATTAATAAGATGATAAATAGGAAATATGTTGTCCCAAGGACAAGACTTACCATCTTCTCTCATCCGCACTCACTCGGGTAACACTTAAGTGTTGACCAACGCTTCAAGTAGGAGGTCAGCACACCGCAAATAATGAATTTATCTTCATGCACAACAGAAACTGCTGTAGAACTACAAACACAGCCAATGATGGCGACTTAAATACAGACTCAACATACAGTACCAGTTTCCAACATTTCTGCTGCACCCGCCACATCATCACACTCAGAGAAGATATTACCACTGATCTCTAGACTGTACAAATTATGGATTGGGTCTACAAGCGATAGAAATTATCAAATAATCATTTCAAGACTCTGTGGTAAACATGAGTGGAATACAACACCAGTACCAATGGGATATATGACTCTCAATATGTTCGTGGTGAACAGCACGAAAAGACGGTTTGATATGCAGCGATTCGCATAATTGGAAAGTGAGGAAGGTGCACAAGAGGCTCATGACCGTTGGTCCGATTTTTCCCATGCACACCAATGGTTCCTGACACCGTCCTCACTGCATTGCGACCGAACTTTTGCAAGAGACTAGTCTGAGGAATATTATCTGGAAGAAATGGACCTATTTTTAAAGGAAGCGTCCGCTAAAAATTGGAAAACTTCCTTCGGACTAAATAAAATTCCATTAATTTCGTGCAGAGATGAATTGTTAAGTCGGTGGAATGATTTTGGTCACATCACAAATTTCTCCTTGGAGCAGACGCTCATGGAAACGTATAATTTAATGATCCCATCTGACTAATTTGATACAAGAATGGTTCCTCTCAACTTACCGTACCTCAAAACTGTATATCCTACCACATCTAATTGGCTAAATCATTTCAATTTTCCTCCTGCTATTCCAGTACTGATTCCACTATGTGTATTCAACTATCAAAGTCATATCAGGACTGTAGATGTAGAATAAGAACCGTTTTGGTACCGCCTTTTGCAATTAGAGCATGCTGCATTGTTTTCAGCATACTAGTGGTTGGAAGCCGCCAGAGGACATCGTGCCTGGATACTACCAGACAGTACAGTCACATGGATGTGGGAAAGGTTGAATGATATTTCAATTCAAGCTGTGAGAAAAAAACCAATACAACATAATGAAAAACTTCGACGCGTACGCGATATCAATTTCAATTGGTTGGCTGATAGAATTGACGATGCTAGTCTTGTGGCGGAAAGGAACAGAAACACTGCTTTCTTTAATGACTTGAAATTTCCAGATCAACACTTTGTATGGTGTCACCTTGATACAGCATATGTTGACACATCTATTGAAGGAGGACGCATCTTATGCCCTGGTCTGGGGGGTTGTTTGAATTCTGCAGGTTTCCTGTAAAGACTTAACAATTGTTACCCTAATATGGGGGATCGAAGTGTTCGAACAGATGTCTCTCATCATGTTGGTCATGACCGTAGCAGTTACTATGATGATCAAGAAATGGAATGGCTGAAAATATTAACAATTTGCGTCCGCACCAACGTCGTTGTTTTGATGATAATCGATGGTAAAAAGAAGTGAGGCAATTTCCAACTCGTTACTACACACCACTGCTCAAGTTAAAAACTCCACAGGGAGATAGTACGACTATTTTTAAAGAAAATAGATATGCATACGTATGTACGATAAATAGAATATGGCTTAAACATGCCAGATTAGTAATGTAAAGCGACATAATTGTGATGAAAACGAATGTGCACGTGTGTTGACATCGGGGAGAAGGAATATGAAAGAAATGATAACGGGTTTCCCCTTCGATGTAGTGGTATGTGGAAGGGAGAAGGTTAAGATACGATTCGGTGTTATTTTCATAAATTGTTGCGGCCCGGCCTGTAACGACAGCCGCCATTTGATTAAGAGGATTGAATGTAGAAGATAGAGAAAAGGGACAGTACAGAAGAAAGTTGTCACGGTGATGACTGATATTCCTTCAAATCGTTTTTCAACTTCTGGGATCGGTGATGGTGATGGTGATGGTGATAGTGTTGGTGATGAAGGTGAGAAAGTTGGGAAAAAGGGGTGTTTAAATGAAGGTTTGAAGAAGAGCGGTGTCAGGAAAAGGAATAATCTAGAAATGGGAGATGGAGATACGTTGTAGATGAAAGGGTAAACTAAATCCTGACATGCAAACAGTAATGATAAAAAAGTGCTGTGGCTACAGATTTCAATTTTTTGTATTGTTATAAAATTCATGTGATTTACACAATTCCAATTGTTTTTTGAAAAAACCCAAGTGACATGTGTACATACCTGTAAAGTTTTTAAAAAAACTTTCAGGTATGTACAAATGTCACTTGGGTACGGTTCAACTTCATTAGCACCCAATCGCTATTTATAAATTTTCACAGTTAACATGAAGAAGAAGAATGAGCGCCTATTGTATCGATCGAAATTCCCATTGTTCTACGTCCAATACCCATGTTGGAACTATTTCTTTCCTTAGCATTCTGACTATCCTTACTCGTAACCTTGTTCACTACGTTTGCGGCTTCAATAGATTCTTTCGGCTGTCTAAGTTGTGAAAATATTCCAACAATATCCTGACATTCTACAACAGAACTTCCGTACATATCGAATTCTTCTGCATATTTAATCATGCGATCAATCAAATCATGTTTACAAACTGTTTCAGAATCGCATACAACAACCACACATCGTTTTGATTTATGAAACGCTACATTCAGTTGTCGATTATCTTCTAAAAATCCTACTTGTCCACTTTCATTGCTTCGTACCATTGATATGCACATTAATTCCTTTTCACGACCCTGGAATGAATCAATAGTCGCCACTTCAATAACATTTCCATGTATATTTCGCAATTCACTTTTCATTAATTCAACCTGCCCTGAATATGGTGATAATACACCCATATCTTTCACATCAACTCCATTCTCCAAAAACTCTCTCACAACTCTTTGAATAATTACCGCCTCCCCGTGTTTTCGTTTCAATGAACTTTCCTTATCATCTCCAGAGCTACTACCAGCACTTTATTCCTCACAATCTCCACCAGCTGTGTCTATCGCGATGAATGGACAGTAAATCTCTTCTTCCTCGTCTTCTTCTTCGTCTTCTTCGTCTTCCCCTCCTTCGTTCTTTTCTTCCTCTTCATGTCTTGTTAGTACCATTCCACATGTAAAGAAGTTACATCACGCCTTGCCGAAGATCCATAAGCATATAATTCCCCGCTATAGAATTACTGACTCCTCCATTCAAAAATATCTTCATGCATAAGATATTGCCTTGTTAGCATAAAAACATAATATTTTTTCAAAACGTCATCTATATTATCCACACCTGTATTAGAAGGAGCTACTACAAGAAGTTTATGTCGTAATTTTAAAGTTTTATACGCGATGTAAGCTGATATTGTAGTTGTTTTTCCTATTCCGGGAGGTCCAATTATGACAGAAAAATCATGTGCACATAGACTTTGATGAACGGCGTTAAGTTGTCCTTCATTTAGAGACATGAAATTACGTGGTTGTAGTTCTTGTTGTTTCATCATACTATGATGAGTCGGTCCATGACTGATTCGGTAGACGTGGTAACTGCGGTATGAATTTTGGCGTGGTGTCACGGAGAAGAATAAGTTAATAATGCGATGAGATGGATGTGTAGGGTCAGAAGAAATTGAAGTAAGACTTGAAAGACATGAAATATAACGATTTTGAGTAACATCACTATTTGATTTAATAACTACATATTGAATAAAAGGAGGTACAGTGATATATTCCTGATCATCAACTAATTGAGAATCACAAACAATTTCAATAGTACTATCTGCTAATTTGGTCATAACTCCATCTGTTTGTTTCTTTTCTTGTTCCTGGGTTGTTTACATTCTGATGATGATTCAACTTTGTGCCGTGCATGGACTTGGCGAGTTCCTTACATTCATGGTCTCGCTCGGCTACTTTCAGAAAGGAACTGTGTACACGTGCACACTTGTACATATTTTGTACTCAAAAACAGAGGCCTCACAAGCAGAACCGTATGATGTATGGGACAGGGACAGGACAGCAAGACAGGGACAGGACATCCAATTTTTGGGACTGTGGTGGTATCACAGTGCTTTTTTTGACAGGGTGCACGTCTCATTTATTATACAGCTCTAACGGCATGTCTAAGGGGGGTGATCAGACCAAACCCAGAGAAAAAAGCAAAGGGAGTAAATTTTGATCGCAACATGAATCCAATCTGCTTTTATAGGCCAGTGAATTGAGCTATAGACGTATCCAATTTCGGTACAGTATTTTAACAAAGAAATTCACTAAATGGAAAGGCGGAAGTGACAAAATTCGATAAATGGAGAATAATTTACGGTAAAAATTTGAAAATTTGAAAAATAAAGACAGTAAGAAACTAGACCTTCGACGTCAGTGGGTTTGCATCTGCGTACTTGCATAAAAAGGCCATGAACGCAATCAAAATTGACTTCATTACTGTACTTCATTTTTGTCCCTTGCTGTTCATCTATAAGTAATTTAAGTGTGCAATGTATACATTTATAAAGACACGTGTACATCTATTCACCGTCGAGAAATTCACCGCGACGAGCGATTTAGATCCAACGTATCAAATTATAGCTATTATAAAGCTATCGTGTATTCGATGGTTGCATGCTCAACCTTGATGCCAAATATGGCTACATGCAACAGTTTCTTTTATGTTGAACAGGGATTATATTTTAATCATGAAGATACCACTTTAATGTGGAATTTTACTGAATGAATTAGGCGAACCACAAATTCAACAACTATACTATTACCTCAGCCCATCATTCAAACTATTCTATGTTTTGTGGCAGGGACCCTTCTTTTAATACAGAAAATAAGTCTTGTATGACTTGTCAAAACATAATACACCGTTTCACTTCATTAATGAAGTGAAATGGCACGTGAACTTTGACAAGTCACTGAAGACTAATCTGCATAGTTGTGCCCAAATGAGGTGCTACCAACATTTGATACCATACTTCGAGCGTACGATCATGCAATCATCACAGTTAGCAGCACGCACTGAATAGCAATATGCAATATACTATCCAACAAGATCTACACACATTAATCATGCGTCGTACCATTCTATATTCTTCACAGTTAGAATACCATCATATACAATTTGCAAACATCTACAATCGTATCCTACAACTTCGGCACACGTTCTACATGCGTACGCTTCTATAGTTATCGCTGTTAGAATCCTATCGTTCAACGTCTGCAAAAATCTGTATTTGTCATATTTAGAATCCTTTAGGAATATATTCTACAAAATCTGCCAACATCTACCGCTAATACAGTTAGAATCCTATTGTAAAAAAACTGCTATTATTTTTTACGGTTATCACTGATAGAATTAAATCCAACATCATCTACAACAATTCTGCATGCGTACGAATTTAAAATAATCACACTTTGAAACACAGACATAATACAGTTATGGAACACACTATCCTAGGTAAGAATCCGCTGCCAAAACATCCTGTTACACGAGAGTCAATACATATAGAAAGGTGACCGACAGCACAAATAGGCAGGCGCTTAGAAAATAATAGGATTTGCAATGATTTGTTTCATTTGCATAATGTACTTTCAAATAATGGTCGGCCAGACTCTGCGTGTGCAACACAAACCCCTCAAATTAAACAGGAAAACTGTCATCCACATGTACAAAGTATTACACCTCAAGGAACCCTGTAGGATATTCAATCCGTGATCAAGGAGAGGATGTGATAAAAACTGAGACACCTCACGAATATGACGAATGGCCGCCAAATGAGAAATGGTCACAAAATGATTAATGGACATCAAATGAAGGACAGGCTCAATTCATCGAAAACGTGGAGACAATCATTGAAGCATCAAATGACTCCGTAGTGGACACAGATTCAGGAGAAGAAAATGATGATACTAGCTCCATTCCACCGTTATAGTTGCCACCGTTAGAGAAATACGTCATAATAAAAAGAAATTAAGACTTACCGTAAATTGTTATGGTTGGTAGTGAAATGGGATAGGATGTTTTCCTATTTATGCTTGGTTGGAAAGACAAGATTTAGTTCTTAACAATATGGAATAGTAGTGACTGAAATAAAAACAACATCCAATAGAGAGATTGCATTAAGAACGAGGAAGACCATTCGAAGTGCGCAATGGAAGCAACTACGTAGTGTATCGTTTCCGAAGAGTGAAGTTATATTCATTGAGAACAATTTTCGTCGACGAAATAGGCACCCAACACAACATGTCACAGTAACATCAACAAACCAGAGAAAGGACTCAAGGGACTGCTCCAGCATTGTTCTACCTTCGGAGTGGGAAAAGATTGATGTACTTACATATCCTATATACAAAAACATGTTTGAAGATTCAGATGTGGACACGTCGCATTCATCCATTGAGAATGCACCCATTGATTCTAAACATAACCGATCGAAATATGTAGGATGCTCTTTTTGCGTTTCGTATATGGGAACTGTGGTCCCCACGGACATTACTGACTTCATTGACGTACCGTGTGCTCACAGAATTGAAATTGTTGACGGTGCTTTAATGCATGTAAACAACAGAGAAGAGATGGAGAAATTATTATTAATAAGATGTCGTATTGGACCTATGTGGTGTGTATGCGGACGCAGCACACATGAAAGAAATGGAATGGACCAGGGTGGAAATTTACAACTTTCAGATAATGAACGTTTATTGTTCAACTTGACCCAAACCACAACTCATACATTCGAGGACTTATCTGCAGTGGGGAAGAAAGTAATGAATAGTAATGGAAACATCACGAAAGAGATGGGTCATATTCGAAGAAGGAGTAGAGGAAGAGCTCTTGATCACAGTATTAGTCGTAGAGGTAATAATGAAACTGAAAGATCAGGAACTAATTAAAATACTTTGTTCACATTCCCTGCGGAAATATGCATATTAATTCGCCGAAGACATAAAGTTAACTCACCATTTTTATGTATACTTATTGCTTTATTTGTTTGGAGGGAAGGCGGCCGCATAGGTGAACGTCTCGTATGGATAGATACCTCGAAGATAGAACATATATCTGCAACAAATATACCTGTTTCAACCTGGACACCTGTTGAGGCAACGACTACAATATCTGAAGGACATGTACCTCAGCCTTATTTGAAGGTGAAAAATGGCCATACAAATCACGGAGTATTAGACAGTGGGACTCCCTATGTTGTGTACAGATTTCTGTTATATTAGGATGGGTTCAAGCAGAAGAAGTCCTTGTCATACACATGTTAAGCTGTGGATGCTACATTATGCCTATTGGGTAGTCCCATAACTACAGACGTTCGTCCGCGGCCGCTCGAATACTAACACTATCTGCGCATGGTCAAGATATTAATGGAGTCATAGGTTATATAGTTGAGAACGTCGTTGAAGGAACAATAAATGAATTTGAAGGTATGACACCATATGGAAAGAAACTTCGAATATTTCTCGATGCAGTCGCAATCATAGGGGACTATCCAGAGCTTACAACTGGGAGAGATGTTTCTAGTCACACATCCAATGCTTTTTGTTCATTATGTGTTGTAATTGAGAGAAAGGGGGAACTGACTCCGAAATTTTGTACACAACTAAACTTCACATCAGAATACCGTCACTCACAAGGTTCGAAGACAGAATGAAGATAGTCAGAGGAGAAGAACCGACACCTCGGATTAAGAAACGTCTAGGCATATCATGTACTTACGAAGAAGTCGCATCATCGTTAATAGCTATAAGTTTGGCGGTCGCTATTCACGAAAAGACTGAGAATTTAGTACGTGACAGAAGAGGTGAATCTTTTGCGGAGCCTGTTTTCGATTCCCATTTAAGTGCGGCCACAGCACCTGATAACCTTTTCAAAGGACTGATTAAAATGTACTCACTGTTTGTTTTGCTCATTTTACCACTGATAACGCAAGAAGAAATGCATATATTATGATTTGTAATAATATATATGCTCACAACTTAACTAGTATTGATACCGTCTTGAACTGGGATAATAATGGACAGTACAACTATACTATAGTAAGATTATTAAATCCCTTAAGGGATTTAATAATATTACTACCTCAGCCTTATTCTGTGTAATCCTTTTCGCGGCACCTATATTCACTGATCTTTGTGACGCAGCAGACGTCATCCACCCATACCATCTACTCAGCAAATTGCAAATTGCAAATTGCAATGGTTTGGTGTTTTGGTGACCTTCGTTGCGAATAGACACAACCCTTGATATCAAGTACGTTGCAAGGGATGAGAAAAGACAACCATTGAAATACTATGCAGATATTAAAAAACTTTTCGAGGATTATCTATTCTGTCTGAAACAATATATTGTATGTGGCGGAAGCCATGGGCATATTCTTGAAAAACCGAACGCCCACAGGCTCCTAGAACTTTCTGTGTATACCATACTTATGTTCAAACATTCTTTGACTGTTTCTGGGTTGGTTCTAGAGATGGTCCACAGAAACTTCAAAGAATGGTTATAGAAAAACACACATGACGATTCTAACATCACTGTAGTTGAAATAGCACTTGGTAGAGGCTGTGTAAATCGTTTATTTTATTGTTAATACATATGGGAAGGTGGTAAAGAAGTGGAGCGATGCGTAGCGGAGAGAGGATTACAAATACTACTATTAGGTGTAAAAGCATACTACTGGGTCGGCAAGTAGGCAAATGGGGAGAATGAAACTCTGCTCGGTGCTCTTTTTATTTTTCAGTAGACACAACTTGGTGTTGTGCCTTTTATACGCAAAAATGACACCAACTACATCTCACAGTGGAGTTCGTTGAGTCAATCAAGATCAATAAAACAAATCAATCAATCAACAAAAATCAGTCAACAAGTACAGTTGGTCAAAATTCAATCCAGCCTGAAAAGTCGAGGGCGAGGTGTAAGCATTGCTCACAGTTTACTATAAGAAATACTTACACTGTAAGCCCAATTACCTGCTTACTTCTCCATCACTTGTTCCTCCACGTATAGCGTAAACACTCGTCATTATAATAAGATGCGACTGATTTGAAATTTGATGAAAATGTGAAGGAAGTGAAGCAGCTTCTTGCTGATTTCAGGGTTTCTTTGAAAGAAGCATTCAAGGAACCAGTACTCAGGCAACTATGAGGAGACGCACACATATCTTTGTTAGGAAAAAAAATGAAACTTGGATTGTCAAAAAATGTCAGGATCGTCGGCGTTGGCGAAATTATTACAACGAAGGAGTTACGAGGATTCAGAAAATGTTGAAGATATGCGATGCGAGTAAGGAGTATTACTTTAGTTCGTATACGAATGTTTCATTTGTAATGAAAAAGAGCATTCAAAATTAATGAGAACATATCCGTATAATAGCTTGAAAGAGGGTGACTTTGTTTCTGCTATAGTCGATAAACCAATTGCAGATCATATAGAATGTACAAGTAATGGAATGGTGAAAAAATTATTATTGCGTACTTGGCATCTTACAGGAAAGGAATGGTGCAATTTGGATTATCGTCAAAATTTTAACAAAAGTTGGAAACGAAAACAAGTATACTGCAGATTCATACAGTAAAATTCAAGTAATGAAACTAGGGACGGGTATTCGAAGGGTTGGTAAGGTTCATGTTTGTAATACAAATTGTGTGCTGAAATTGCAGGGTACGAGTTTCATCGTCCAACATAGTTATGAACACAACTATTGTCGAATGTACAATAGAAGAGATGGTTATGCACAGCATATGGGGTAGTACGGATTGTAATCATATTAATCTAGGTAGGTTCTCATTTATTGGAATGTCTTGAATTATATATTGATACCATAAATTTTACCGTCATACATATAAATTTATCATACATACTGTTTTCATAAGTCATATTGGGTCCCGTTACATAAGTAAGGACATAATATTAAAACTATGTTCACCATAGATAATATTCTATTGTTGTTTTTACTGATATGTTACCTGAAATTAAAGGTACCGATATAACTATGAAAACCATTACTACCGTTCCACTGTTGGAATTAAGTTTCTTTCATCCCCTTTATTTCGTACCAGCAGAACTTTTGGAACGATAGAAACCATGCTGCTGCTGCTTTTAACATTCGGTTAACTTCAGGTAGACTTAAAAATGGTGGTATATACTGTTCTTTTATCTGCAATTATATGCATTAAAAAACAAAGATAGAACTATAAGAACTATATATACCGTTCCACTGTTGCAATTAAGTTTCTATTTCCTCCATTCCTGCGCACCAATAGAAATTTTGGAACGATAGATACCATGATGATGATATTTCTAACGTTGTATTACCTGCACGTTGACGTAACTACGGTTACATATAACGTTATTTTACATGTTAATGTACGTAACGGCAAACACAGATAGATTTAAAGTAATCTTATATACAGTTACATTGTTGCAATTAAGTTTCTACTATCTCTATTATTACGTACCAATAGATCTTTTGGAACAATAGATAACATGACGAAAATTTTTGTAACGCCCTGTTACCTGCATGTGGACGTCGGAACGGTTATTTATAATGCTTCGATACCTGCAATTATACCTTCCGACGAACACATTTAGAACTATTACAACCATATGCACCGTTCTATTGTTGTATGTAAGGTTCTGCTACTCCCATTATAACGTATCAAAAGACTTTTAGGAACAATAAAGACCATGTTGTAATACATTATGTGATGAAGTAATAGCGTTCCTACAAATTATTTCTTGAGTTCACATGAATGCATTGTTTAACGAGTCAGCGTTTTATATTATCGTAAGGATAGTTAAGTTATAACGGTAACAATGAAACTGTATTGAAATATTGAAATATTATGTATTGGGCGCTTTGACAACAAAGTATTGTTTTATATTTCAATGTGAGATTTATCGTTTCATCAAACATTGGGACCGTGATAATTTTTTAATTGGAATTTTTGTAAAACATTTCATTGAAACGATAAAAATTTACGATGCAATGTGTTGAAATAAGATGGGGTGAAGAGAAGGTGTTGAGAAGGTAGCATAGAGCGAAAATCGTTTTGGAGCTCGGTCGTGTCCGGGATTGAATCTAATTCCTCGGTTATAGGGTAGACGTTAATGCAATCTTTGGCGACATCAATAAGTGTTGAAGCAATTGTTGTCTTTTCCTTGAATGCCTCACACCTCCGTTCATACCGTTCGTACTTTGCCTTTTGAGCGTCAATGAACGGTGTTTGAAGAGATGGCGGGGAATGTTTTACCGACGAACTTTCTATATGGTGTTGTTACATTTTTTAAAATTTTGAAAAACGAGAGAAAAGAAGTTGAAGATGGGTTTTCATTTTTTTGAATTTATTTTTTTGAAAACTATTTTTTTGAAATGATTGTTGTTGATGCTAAATGATTATGAACGGAAAGCATCCTTGGTATTTATTGCTTGGATACTCGTCAAAAGGGACTCAAATTCGGATTGTAGATGAACCCGATGACGATGCAGACGTGTCTTGATCTGTTGGTACAATCCAACACCTTGGTCCTGCACGTCTAATAGAGAACGAAGTAGTCTGAATGATATCCGTCGATAAATGTAGTGGTTGAGATAAGTGGTTGAGATAAATGAGTGAGATAAGTGAGTGAGATACTGATGATGATTATGATGTCGATTATGATATAAATGATGATAATGAGAGTGAGGATGAATGATAATGATGATGAACGGTGTGTGGCGTTGACTGTAATGATGGTAATGAATGTGATATAAGCGAATGATGATGATGGTGTTATAGGATATACGATGGTATGGTGATGATGATATATGGATAATATGATGTGAGTAATTATATGGAATGAGGTCTTGTGATGTTGAGAGCGAGGGCAAGTGACGATATTGCGAATGGTTAATTGAAGGCGAGTATATCCTCTAGACGGAACCAGTTCCACGATAATATTATTAATAGTATATCGATATGATATGTTTAAAATAGTCAAAAGAAAAGAGTATCCGGCATTCGATTTATATGATCGTCATTTCATGAGAAATGAGCATCATCACCGGAAAAAGCCGATTATTTAACGGTTACGCGGAAGGTTCATTTTGGATTTGAAATGTCAGTATCCGTTGTATTCTGTAATGGTGGTACAGTAATGTATTTACTGTATTATGCCATTTCATCAAGAACTGTGTGCATTTCATATTTCATATCTTTAGTTTTTATGGTGTGGCATGAATGGTGAAGAGAGTGAGTTAGTCTCATGTCTCTCTTCATCAAGTTCGGATGCTTTAATACTGTTCAAGGGGTGAAAATATACGAACGTGTAACTAGTCAGTCAAGTCTGTTCTCATTGACTTATACTGACACGAATAAAGTCTCATAGGAAGAGAGGGAAAAAGATAATGATAACAATAATATTAAAAAAAAAATAATAGGAACGAAAAGTCCTTTATATATAGAGAATAATACGGGAAAATTATAAAAATGGTGTAACTAGAGGATCTAGTACATGAAAAGAAATATACAACATTGTCGGTAGTGTGAGGTTGCATGGATATACAATTATATGTATTGAGTTGGGGGTTCAGAATCTTACTTTGTGGTGTTGGTTGATGTGTTGGATATCTTCTATTCATGTTACTTTTATAGGTTGATAATGATTGCCTGATGTTGATATGTATATACAGGTATGAATTGGATTGGCACATAAAATAGCGAGGAGCAGAAAAAGCAAGTGTAAAGTACAGTATGTATGAATGGAATTGAAAAAAGGACTTACGACAGCACGGATAAAGTCTCACACTCCCTCATGCTTCGAGTGTTTTGGCTGCGTTGTCTGGGGATGTTGGTTCGTTATCAGATATTGATTGTGGAAGAAATGGGTGTCGTGCGGGAAGGAGGGTTTTCGTTAATATATCTGATATGTTTTTTTTGATGATACTCGTTTGATGATTAGTGTTGACATTTGAAGATGGTGATGGCGGTGATGGTGTTTGATGGAAATGTGTTTACGTCGACGTGTCTTACCAGTATCTTTTTAAATGTCAATGACGCTATTGTTATCCATCGTGAATGGTGATGGTGATATCGGACTATTGGTGAAGTCAGCAAACATTTTTCTAATATATATGGTGTCCTAAAACATTTTGGAGACTGCTACATATTCAGCCTCGCAAGTGCTGAGAGCTTCCGTTTGCTGCTTGCGTGAAAACCATTGGATTGATGCCCCGTATGGTTTATGAAGTGCTGCGGATGTTGAACGGCGATACTTCAATTCCGCATAGTTGGAATCGGAGTATGATATGAGAATGTCATTATTGGAGTTGGTAAATGCGATATCATTGTGTTTGGTGCCATGTAGATATCTGAACAGATGATTGAGAAGAGCTGGATGTGCTATCGTGGGTTTGGTGATGAATTTCGCTAAGCGTCCAGTTGCAAATGCAATATCAAATCTAGTACCATCAGCCAGATATCTGATGTCTCTTAATGATAACATATATAAAGGTCTTTTCGTTTTTCGGTTAGAGGTGGAGCTTGACAATCATCGTCATAGTTTTGTTTATGTGGAATAGGGGTGGATCACTTTGTTTGAATTTTGGATGTTCAGTTTAGTAATCACTTTTTGGATGAGAGCTGGTTGGGATAACTGTATTTCACCATAGGGTCGATATGATATAGACCAACCAAGAAGTTTTTTGGACTGACAGAGGTTAGTGACGGTGTACTTGGCTCTGAGATGTTGGAGGAATGTATCTATGTCTTCGATAGCGGTAACAAGAAAATGATCAATTGTTATCGAAATGATTAATCGTTCCTTTTGAAGTTCGTTTGAAGAAAATTCATGAGTCGGCATGTGATTACCGGTATTGCGCGAATGTTAAGTGGTTGTAAAGACCGGTGAGGAAGATATGGCATGAGGGTTTTGAGCCATAAAGGTTTATGCGAAGGATTTCATACGTACAGTAAGGGTGTGATAAAGAGCCGTTAGAAAGGGGATCTGCTTCACATACACTATATGATTTGAATCATAGCTTTCGTGTGTGAATGCAGACGAGATGTCAAAGTGACATAAAGGATAATCACTTCGACGGTCATGAGATCTGGATGAAGTTTTCTCAGCGGATTATGAGCTGATATGATCTGGGTTGTAGTGTATAGTTGGTTTCATCAAATTGCCACTAGTCGCACATCTCGCTTTTCTCGATGTTATAGATCCATTGTGGTATCTTTTGTATCTGTAGTTCATACTTAAATAAATTGGTTCAAACTTACGTATTATGTGTTTGGGTAATTTGTCGTTGGTTATCCAGGTGATGACATCATTGTTGTTTAACTGATGCAATTCATCATCATGGGCTTTTACCAAGAGAAATGGATCCGGACTATTAAGAAGTTGTGGTAATGATTTGGGTGGTTATGTGTCGGGGAGAATTGTTGTCGGTGTTTTGTGGTAGTATATAGATTTAAATACTCGGCCTAATGTTGACAGTGGGATCAAAAGCTGGATGATATGGAATGAAATATTGTATTCGCCATGTTGATATTTTGGATGTTTCATGAAGAAGGATGAATATTTGATCAGCATTTGAATAATATAAAAAGCGCACAGAGCATGATCGCGCATCTAGTTTTCCTTTTGTTGCGGATGAGTTGACGACGGTACCGTTTGCCTCAAATGGAAGAAGAATGGGTGGCATTTTAAGGTGTAGTTGCCATATGGATACAGGTGTAAGCTTTGTGATGGTATGTGGGATCCTATTATATTTATATGTGGCATCAATCTCTGAAAAATCCAAGAATTTGGGGGACATTTTGCTGTATGCCAATGCTGAGTTAGCCGCGTTCATTTGTGCCCTGTTTATGCTCTCTGCCCGATAATTATATTGTGGTTGATAGGGGCAATAATTGTATGGTCAATGCTGTTTGCATGTAGAAATGACGTGATGATTTGGAATGTGTACTCCTTCGCATTGTCAGAGTGAAATCGCTGCGGTAGTCGATTGTGTACATTAAACATGTAGTTTAACGTCTGTGGTATGATGGTCACTAGTTGGGCACGCGATTGTATGGGTAGTGCGATAACGTATCGTGAGGCGGTGTCAAGAAAAGTTACAATGTCTGTGTGCTCGGTCTGGCATTGGGGTAATTGGGCCCATCGTATAGCTCGCAATTGACTAACCTGCTACATCCGTTGTTTTTTCGTTCGTTGGTGGGGAGACTGTATCGCCTTTCCATCCGCACAGGAGGAGAAGGATAGAAATGCATCAATAATCATCAGAATCGTCGGCAGCGTCGTTGTAAGCATCGGAAACAGCATCATTTGACGATAAAGAAACGCATGGCGGCCGAAGTACATGGGGGAACTGGTATGGATTTTAATGGACACGGGATTAAACGTCGTGCTGTGGAAGGTAACTTAGATAGCAGACTGGAGAAGTTGAACGTTCATAAAAACTGTTAACGTACTAACCTTGCTTGTTCTTGTGCACAAGTGGTCAAAAACCAATGATTGTCAACACGAAAAGTGTGAATATCGACAGACTTTCTTGCTTTGTTTATTGCTTATCATTTTTTAATTTATTGCACCGCCCTATATATATTGATAATTGCTAGTATACACACTGTTAGACTTTCAAAGAAATTGCAGGCAAGAATTCAACTTGGAAACAAGAACTGTCCATTTGTTTCCTTTTTAACAGTAAACAGTATTTACATCTGCTATTAATAATTAAAATAAGATGGCCAAGGAAGGTATAGACATCAAAATGAAAAGGGAAGTGGGAATTTAGAAGCGTAAATGGATAATGACATAAACGGAAATGAAGAATAAAATAAAGAACCGATTTTAATATTATTTTGTGGCACTGATGATTAATATCTAATTTGTAAGTGGTGGATATAATTTATTCATTTCCCATTTTTTATTCCTCCAATACTATGTCTAAACTAGGTCGACTACTTTAGACATAGTTTATTTCCTTTTCAAGGTAGGTACCTCATTTTTTATTTCTTCATCATGTGGAAAGTCTTCTGGTACTGAATTAGGGTCCAGAGAGAGTCTTCGTATCATCAAATCCATTTCAAGGGTCCGTATGGGGTTTGGGATATCTCACACCAAGACGGCAAGACAATCGGCGTATCTCTTTGGAATTTTATTCCAACCCCCAACAATGGGACGCGCCACCTCATTTGAACCACTACCCACTTCCACTTCAACAACTTCACCACGTATTATATTGGTTCCACTCACCTCTTCTGGAGATCGCAGTTCAGGAAATACATAAATACCATTTTTTGAAAGTTTTGTCGATGCTGGATATAAACTGCGTTATGTGTTGTTCCATTGGTAGATCGTAACGATCTGGGTAACGTGGTTCCAACGCAAAAAAAATCATTGCAGCGCTCAATTTTTTCCCTGAATTCTCAACCCCAAGTCGGAGACATAATAAAATATCATCCTTAAACTCAAACGTTGTATTTCTTCCTAATTTTTTCCCCTGTCCTGGCCTCTACCCCCATACAGATTTAAATTCAATTCGTACACCTACTGAATAATGGACAACAACATATTTCAGCAACGGGGAGGTCGAAAAAAACTTATATATATGCAATTTCTAGTCTTTCAGAGCATTGAATGCAATTCCTGTAGCGTCTGTGTTTCCGGAACTGAATTCCTACATTCAAGAAGAGTAGTTTTGGGTTTGGATCTCACATTTACTAGGTCATGCGAATTTTGGAGGTCCGTGGAGGTTACATACAGAAAACTACAGTGTTTGCATGGTTGCGGATGGTAGCTGAAGGAAACATTTACACAATGTGAAGATAAAATGTATGGGGCATTAATTGTGGAATACAGCTACTATATGTTTTAATGTATGAGACATAGAAATTTACTTACGGACGGCGCAGAATAAATGGAAGAAATTGTCCTGGCCGACATACATTGTTTGAAAAATCACAGGAATGTATCATTGAAAATTTCTTTCATACAAAGGAGATTTTTGTATATGTAATCTAGGCTCGTAACTACACATTGTGTATGAGACGTTGAATGAATACTTCATATAATACTGCGAAAAATGTAGTTTGTAATGTAAGTCACATTGACTTTTACATGCATGTGCTGAATGTTTGAGTGTATGTAAACTACATTAAATAATTCATATAGCGTATGCAATCGTCAATGGTTCATCCATTTGTCATTCATTTCATGAATGTGAAGGTAGATGATTATTGCGATTGCTGATAAATATATCTGTTATATGTAGGAATGATATGATGGCATATGGGAATGATATATAGAATAATAGCAATATCCATTGCAATACATGTATACCAATTATGGTATACACGATATTAATATTTTTATTATTTTTGATATCATGCTGATAACAAATTGTTCGATTTGATAAAAATAAGAGAAAAGCGCAATAACATAAAAATTTAATAATAATAAACGTGATAGAGATGGAGCTATGACAAATTGTATGGAATAGGGAAAAGTGAAAGGAAGTAGAAACTATACAGTAGAAGAATAATGAGAACCACCATAAGCAACGACCAAGAAACGCATCCAATAACTTATTGAAGTATAGATTAATATATCCTGTTATACGATATATATATACATCTAAATTTTTCACTGAGAACAGATACACCATATTGATCTGCAGATAAATAAAAATAACATTAATAAACATAAAGAATAGACCAGAAGTTAGTAAATTGAATATGAAATGATCACGACATGAGAATTAGAGAAAGAAACCATAAACGGAAGGGGAATGAAAAAATACCTATTTACCTGAACCAGGGTAGTTGAAGATGAGAAGCAACCTGTAATCGAGAATCAGAAGAGGAAGTGAAGGTAAAGGAAGGTTAGCAAATATGAATGGAGTTGTAATAAAATGTTTGAATGAATTAATAGTTAATGAATACTTACCTGTGCCAAAAAGTTGACGCATGAAATATGTTCATCGCGATAGGAACTGACATGTACGAATCGCTGCTGAATGATCAGAATGACTGAACTGTCATCGTGTTGGGATCATCGTTGCAAGTTGATCGCTTATACTTGTGACTGGTTGATGGAAATGTGTGCGGATGGGGGGAAACAGGGAATGGAATTGTATGAAAACGGCACAAAAATAGCTGATTAGTTGAAATTATAATATCTGGAAAAAGCATCCAACGGTCATTTCTCGCATTGAATTATGGTAACGGCAGATCTAAAAAAAGTTGAGAAATCGAAAATTTTCTATTGCCATTAAAACTTCCAATATTATATTTTTAATAAAAAATCAAGTAAAGTAACGACAGAAAATAATAAAAAAATTGCCCAATTCGAAAATAAAGCAATTAAAATGAAGGGCTCTATAAAATGAAATGTGTTCCTAAGCACTTTGTCATGTGTATGCTCTCAACTAAATGGCGTTGTGTCCTCAAAATCTCTCAAAATACACCACAAGGTGGTCTTTAAAACTATAAATGGGGATACAGATGCATGACATGCAAAAGATGGATACACCATGATGTATGGTACTGGCTGTGAAATATATATGCAATGTACGAAATATATTTCGGTAGTTTATGTAATTAATGTTTCGTGTGATAATTTTTACTTGAGCGAAAATATGCCCCTATTCACCCAACTCTTTCTGTCGCAGAATAAAGCTGCATCTTTAAACCGGATTATTCAACAGGAAATTCAATAGAAACATCTCATATTATCATGAACGGTTCCGATGGACAACAGTATGGATGCGGAAATCCAGCTGGTAGTAGTGGAACTATAGCTAAATACGTATCGCCGCTAACGGGAATAGGACATGAAATGGACAAGAGCGAAGCTGGTGTGCTGAAAAAGTCGTTGGCTGCATCTTTAAGTATCATAGAATCATTAGTTGGAAGGAAGGTGGTGGAAGAAGTTATTTACATGATCGGCGACGCTGACTTTGATGCAAGATTATTCTCAAAGAAATTACCGTCAGTTGAATACAGTGCAGAGATTACGGCTGAAAATATGAGGAGTTGTCTGGAAAGGAAGTGAATTGTTAAATGGAATGTATGAAAGTGGTGGAGTTGAAATTGAACAAATGTTCAACTCATTTTTATCTTCTGCTTGTCTCGTTTTTATTTGTTAGTGTATCCTGATAGTGAAGAAGTAACATGTTTTATAAAGTCAATATCGTTCAATTACTTTGTGAAATGATCACTGGTACCGTCAATTTGTTAGTTATTCTTTCCGATATTTCAATTTTCACTGCATGTTTTGTTGAAATCATTCACCTTCGAGAATAGTAGCCTATCGGAAAAATGTTATACTATGATTTGTAATTAAGAAGGGACACAGTTGGAACTAGACTACCTGTGGATCACTTTATTACCATGATGTTACAGATGATGCAAATACATGGGTGTAAAATGGTTTTCATCATGGTAGTAACCACATTCTGATTATGGATTTGATCATTAATCATTTCTATAAACACGGTACGGTAAGCTAGGTCGGTGGTAACATGGAATAGATGAATTTATTAGCAGCTATTAATAATGTCTTATTTAAAAGAATTTTTACGTGCTATTCGTATCATATACAGCATGTGTTATAGAGACAGTATTAGGAATGAAATGAAATAACGTACAGAAATCATGAAATTTCCACTCCATATGGTGGAGGTGATTTTGCGGAAAATCAATTGATTGATTATTTGCTACAAAACATGCAGAAAAGAGATTTGGCGGAAAATTAATTAATTAATGCAAGAAATCAAAAAATCGACTTTCCACAAAATCGCAATGACTATATGGAGTGGAAGGTTTTGCGGGAAATAAATTCACTGATTTTCTGCAAAAAATCGAAGTTCACATGGTGTGAAAATTGCATACAGTGTCTACCAGACACGTAGTGTAGTGCAGTTTTGACTGCAAATTGTACACATCCACCAGCATAGCCGTTTCATGTAGTTTTAACCTATGTCGGGACTTTCTCCATTACCGAAAGTTGAAGATAATATTGTACCAGGAACAAAAGTGAATCTTCAAGTTATTGCGATTCATTTAGTGTTCTGAAATCAGATATGGCGAGTCACAGTATCGCCAGGGAACGTTTGGAAAAATTGTTGGGTCAATAGTGGGAAATTTGAAACCCCCGTCGAAAGTGGCGAGAGCGGGTAGTTGTGGAAGTGACGATGTGTTGGATGAAATCAATGGGCCAAGTTTTAACATGGTTGTGGAAACTTGTGGTGTTGATCGAGGTAGAGGTAGAGGAAGGATTTGTGAAGTTTTTGTAAACACAAGAGGGTGTAATGGTAGAATGAGCGGAACAGGTAAAAACTAATTTTCATCTATGTGTGCTATTGATGACATGAACAATCGCGACACGTATAATATAATTCCAGAACAGATAGTGATGCGATTGTAAATACTGGGGAAATGTTATAAACAATACCGGTGTGGTTGCTGCATCGGATGAAATTTCGTCAGTACAAGAAGAAGTAAATTTGGAATATTTCCGTCGGCTGGAAGAAGTTGTTTGAAAACTAACTGAGGAGAAAACAAGGCTTTCTTTATTGACGAATGAGTACAAGGTTTCGGTCAATGAGAATGCAGGGGGGGTTCTGAGTAAAGAGGATTCAATCAAGGCTCTGCAATCGAAAGGTATGAACCTTGATTGTAGGAATGTCGAAGTAAAAGGAATGGTGCAGAGTTGGAAAGTTCTGAATCAAGAACTTCTTGAAAAGATGTGGAATATTACCAAGAGTCGTGAAAAGGATGATAAGGCAAGATCCTACGAAAAATTTGGGAATTACACTGGCACTAGACCTGAGAATACTAAAGTGGGGAATCAAGGAAATTTGTTAATTGGATCCATATAAAGATTGAAATTCTAGAAACTGCACGAACAGAGTAGACATTGTATTGGAGAATGGCATAAAACGGTCGAACGATTAAAGGATTGTACCAACGCCAATGGCCTTTCTCTATAGTGAAAACAACACATATGTCCCCTCCATCAATAGTGAGAAAGACATTATATGTTCATTACTTAGAGCTGAACTTTCAAGTGGTGAAATCGTAAACATGTATCGGACGGAAGAAATGAGGGATGATGTTTTTGAAGAGCAATCAAAAGTTGGTACTTTAGAGAGTCGTTTGAGACAGTTGTTATCTGATTATTATAATGGAAGGAAAAGAGCTGCAAAGGACAGATTATTTGAAGCACTTGGCTCTGGCTCTTTACTATCTCGATTCAATTTGAAAGAATCCGGTGCAACTGAGCAAAGGGGGCGGATATTGCTATCGTGAAGAGAAAAATAATGAAATTAAATAGAAATGGTCTGTTAGACATTCTATGATGGTGTACTACGGACCTTCTAGATATTCAATTATGGGAATGCCGCAGTTCTGTTGAAACTTACGTTGACCTACATGAAGACGATGAAAACAATGTTGAATCTGTTTAGAAACAAGATCGGTCCTGCGGTATTGCATGATTTCATTGGATATACACCGGATGAAGAAGAAGGGGACATTGTGGAAGGGACTGTAATGAGTATTCCTCGCGTAGATGCTTTAATTTGTAGCTGTGTCGAACTGCTCATTGTGAGGGAATCTTGTGGGGTAGGTCATCAGAAATAGTTGAACGAATTGTTTTCGAGGTATTTAAATGTGGAGACGGAACAGTTAATTTGGAAGTAGGAAGGTATGTAGAAGAATAGGTCCCTGGAGAGTTGAAAGTACCGAAATGTGTAGAGGGAGAGAAAGAATGTATGTTCAAAGAAATGAAACGTGACGCCAC
>JAULBU010106178.1:0-26135 GCA_032358235.1 Odonthalia washingtoniensis
GGAACTGCTGACTATTCAGCACCTGGTGAATTTGATACTACGATGCAGCAAGTTGGTGGTGCCATGACTGGATACGAGGATGGTGGCAATGGTGTTGCTGACGATGCATATCCATTCTCGCATCCGTACGGAGAACCTTATGAGAACAGGGACGGTGTTGTTGACGAAGGTCATCACCCAGGCGGAGTTGGAGAACATGGTGAAAGTCAAGATCGCCTTGGTAATGGTGATGAACAAACATTTGAACATGATGAACGTTTCCATGTAGAAGATGGTGCAACGAATGAAACTTTTGGTAGATCACAATATATTGAAGATGATGAGACTCGTGATACATATGCAGGAATTCCGTATGCTAGAGAACATAATCTTGATACTTATGAAGAAGGTGATAATAATCATCGTCAATCCATGTACCGCACGAACATGGAACAAGCGTTTGGTGATACTGCAGTAGACGGGCATGATAATGATAGAGATGGAATTCAACGAACCTCTACTGCGGCATTCATCAATAATACATTCAAGAACGGTCGTGAATCAACAGTTATACCTCAAACGATGACAGCCGCCACTGAAATGGAAGATCATCATTATCAGCCAAGACATGCAGAAAGTGGACAAAGTGATGGACATGATAGCAATCCATTCAACGCAAATGGAAATGAAAAGTTGAGTCGTGGAGCAGCAGCAGCAGCTCAAAGATATACTCAAGCACCTCGTCGATCACGTCTTGCACACATATTAGGAACGACCAAGGGAAGGACGAGTATTGCTCGTGATTCAATTGGAGAACCTTTATCAGGTACTGGGTCAAACCCTGCACTAACACCTTATGAAGCTGGTATTGATATTCCTCAAGCGTCATCTGACGAAGGTGACGACAATATCGATTTGAGTGATATTCCAGATAACCTTGTTTCTTCATCTCCGTTCCTTGCTGCTGATGGTGGTATTCATAACGGGTTACATAATGATGGCGATTCAAAGAAACATAATTATGTGGTTTATGACGATGGAAATGACCGAGATCGTTACATGAGTTCTGCCACGCAAGGTGAACAAATAATGGAACAAACAGGACCAACATTATCTGAAGTAATGGCTGATGCATCACGTAAATCAGATGAACAGAACACTGGACCATGGCCTTCATGGTGGAATGGTAAAGTACGTAATGAAGAAGAAGAGGAAGTGAAAGAGAATAATCAACTGCAAGGAAATAACGATGAGAATGAGAATGATCTGAGCACTGTTTCGAAAGGAAGAGCCATGTTCGGATCTACTGGAAGGAAAGGAATTTCGGAATGGCAACGTGAATCAAACGGTAAGAAATCCAGATGCGAACAAAAAGATCTTGATCCTGAGTATGAATATTTACGTAAGAGAAGGGAACCTCAAGTGAGGGTGGTTGCTAACCGATTAAGCCTTCGAGCATTGTCTAATTCTCCTATTTCTGATGAACAACAGCAACATAAAAACATGGGTGTATTTCAAGTCAATCAACAACATCAAGATTATGAATTTGCGGGGAGGGATGGGGTTGTGGTTTGATTTTGTGATTTTGAGAGCTTGTGTGTTATTGACTTAACTATGTAGGGCCCCACGTGGGTTATATACTATTCTCGGCACATTTGTTGTAGAGTAAACCCAGTTAAACTGCATTTGTTTATTTTTTGTGATTTGTGCGTTTGATTTGTCGATATCAAACAGTTACAAAATTTTGTTTTGGCATGAATATGATAACAGAAAGCACGGGCGACGTATGTTTCGGACGTCGCGATTCCATTTTCGTTTTTTTTTAACATATTCTCACTATGACTAACTGGCTCGTTAGCTCTTAGCAGTATCACATAAAAATAAAAATAAAAAAGGTCAAATCCAATCAAAAATTGTTATTTATAAATAAAATAAATTAAGGGGCTTTGGCAACGCCGACTTCAGCTGGACGAACCACTCGTTCTTCCATCTCATAACCCGATTTCGTAACGCTAATGACCGTACCAGGTTCATGATCTTCAGAAGGAGCTTCGAACATAGCTTGGTACTTGTTGGGATCAAATTTATCACCAATTTCTCCAAATCTAGAAATCCCATATTGTTTAAATACTTTAAGCATTTCTGATTCAGTTGCACGAACGCCACCGTATAAACCATGTAATAAATTAGAATCATTATCTGTTTCAATCTTAGATTCATCAATTGAATTTAAAGCCAGATGTAAATTATCAGCTACACTTAAGATAGATTTTACAAATGGTACAATTGCATATTTTCTTGTATTATCAACATCACGTCTTGCTATCATACGTACATTTTCCATTTCCGCTAATGCTCTCAATGCACGATCATTTAATTCTGCTACTTGCTCATCTTTTTCCTCTAATTGTTTTTGTAATTTTTCAATCTCTGTTGGTTCTTGTTGTTCTTCTGCTTCAGATGATTGTTCATTTTCAGCTGTATTAGTTGACGTTGTTGTGGATGTTTCAGATTGTTGAGTTTGTTTATTCTCAGTACCGAACAGCCTCCAGATGGAAGACGTGCTGAATGTTGGTTGTAACTGGTGATGGTGATGCCGTACAATTGGCAACAACGGACTTCTTGTAATGCTTCGAAGCATCGCGTTTATGTCACAGAATGAAAACAGTCTTCTTCGCGGTATTCGTCCACAGGATTCCCCAGATACACAGTTACGGTGACGATGGTGAAAAGTAATGAGAAATGAATTTATGAAACCTTAACCTCACAGAATTGAACACAAAGCAAGTGCAGTGGATTCGCGTCGGTGTCCAACGGCGATGACTTTGTTTGATCTGGTTCATTGTTGAAAAACATATTGAAAAAACATGGTTTTACTGTACATTATACTTTTTGTGTAAATTACAATTAAATCAAAATTTTTGATCATCAAATCCATAAAATCCAATAACATCTTATAGAATATGGCTCTGCTTAAGAAAACGGTATGTGGGCCACACTATTTTATTTGGACGGACAGCGGACATTTCATTTCTTCTTTTTCGAACTCTTCTTCTCTATGACCTTTGCTGGCTTTAACTTTTTTAACTTCTCTTCCTGGGCGCGATCTTGTGCGTGACTCTTCACTTTCCCTTTTTTGCCCCTACAACTCGAAACATTGTCATCCTCCTTTGACTTCTTCGAAATTTCCTCCGTATTGCTTCCTTTCCCATTCGTCGTCTTGTTTTTCTTTTGGGCCCTTTTCTTTTTTGACTTTGGAGATTTTGTTTCCATTTTTCCATTTCCATCTCTTTCAACAGTCTTAACTTTGACCTTGTCATTGTTTTTCATCGATGCACCAGTTGTTTCCTTATCTGTCTGTGTTCCCGCTAACTGTTCAGTAATTCCTGTCATATTAAGTGCAACTTGACGAACTTGCCGTAATTGATCTTCCAATCCGTCAGCTCTTTTCTGGATTTTAGCATTTTCACGTTTAGCATTGTCACAACGTTTACGTTCTTCTCTTGAACATGCTTCAGCTCTATCCATTAATGCAGAAAATTCTCTACATCTTCTAGATTCAACACACGCAATTTTAGATTCATCTTGTACTCTTTTTTGTAATACAGCAATTCTTGAATGTATCATATCAATTATCGATCTTAAACTTTTATTATTATTATGTGATCTACTTGATGATACACCGGCAAGATCTGATAAATCATCAATTGCTTTATTTTCCCAATTTTCTAAACCTTTTAATTTACGTATACCATCATCACGTTCTCTTTTCAATTCGTCACATTCCTTTTTAAACCCAAGAACGTCTTGTTTTAAAAATTCATTTTGTCTTGTTCTTCCTTCTAACCGTTGTCTTAATCTAGATAGTTCAGCAGTTAGATTACGAATACGTATTTTATCATCCGAAGCAGAAGTAGAAGGATGGGTATGCTGCCATTTATTATCAGAATCAGTATTATTATTTATAGCTGTAGTAGTAGTAGTAGTATTAATCTTATTATTATTGATGTTATTATTATTATTATTATTATTATTATTATTACTATTATTATTATTATTATTATTAGTGTTATTATTATTTGATGTTGATGGCGTTGATGGTATTGTTGATGTTGTATCAGTAGGAGATGATAAATTTTGTAATTGTTCATTTTCAGCTTTTAGAAAATCTACTTGTTTATTTAATTGATCCATATCAGTACGTAATCTATTATTCTCACAATTAATTCGATCAGCTTCATAACAATCTTCAGATATTTTTGTACGTAATGAATCAACTTGTTGTTTTAACATACCAATCTGGTGATTACGTTCTCCAAATACATTTGCAACTAAATGTGGACCTCTTGCCACCCAATCGGCTAATACTGACATTAACTCCGATTCAACAGCACTTTGTTGTTGATGCTGTTGATGCTGTTGTTGCTGCTGTTGTTGACCATGATGTGGATGTGCGGATGATGATGGAAGTGAAGTCGCTGACTGTGTAATGTCGGATGGTCGTACCGGTTTGATATCAGATCCACCTGGAGTGAGTTGCCCATTATTACCTGATGACATTTATTGCATTGGTTTTTTTCAAAACAAAATGAGTGCCTGACTTCAAGTACTATCGATGGGGATAATATCGGTGTGGACAAAAAAAAAACCGACGTTTCTGTCACCGCTGTCACCGCCTTCGCCGCAGCAGTCGGTATAGCACTTCAGAAGAGGTTGAGGAGTTCGTGTATACAGTTGACGGAATGGCCAGGACCAAAAAATATTTTGAAAATGAATTGAAAATGGATAATGCCGCGATTGGGACGGCGAAAGTAGTGTTTTCTAAATGTTTAGGGGGGTGAAAATCTGTTTAGGGGATTTTTATTATTAAAAATTTTAATTATTTTTTACGTCACCATCCCAAAAGTGCCGAAATCACTATCACCGTCCTATGCACGGAATCTCTCATTGAAAATTTGAAAAAAAGTTTTTAAAAAAAAAATAAAAAGTTTTAAAAAAGTTTTATTTTTTTTATGTTTTAAACTTTTTTTTTTTTTTAAAAAGGATTTGAAGCATTAATTATTACACGTTGCAAAACTTGTACAACGGCTACTTCAGGTCAATGAACCCCCTGACGATTGAGACTAAGTTAGTGTGATAGTGATGACAGTGCTGCTAACGTCGGTGAAAGCAGGCGGAAAACAGTTCGTTTCAAAAAAGACGAAAGCTTTCGTTTTAACGGGCGTGATGGATAGATTGAAGTCGTGTCGTCAATGAACTGAACAGAAAACGGAAGACGATGTCAAGACCTGAGGAACAACTCGCCTGTGCAATAGCGCGTCATCACTTTGGGCCTATAGTTGGTGAAGTTGTTCGTCTTTTACTGTTACAACCCGGTAGTACATCGGCATCACTTATCACAGATTGTGATATATTTTTTAGTAAACAATATAATCAACATGCAAATACTTCAACATCAACATCAACAGTTATAAAATCTTCTACTGCCCCGTCGGCATCACAACGGCCACGTCTTATACGTGATGCCTTAACCGTTTTAATTCAACATGATTTAGCTTATGCTAGACAACAGCAACACGGTACCAATGGTGGTCCTGCACCATTTGACTATTTTGTGTTTATTGATAAATTAATGTGTCGTTCACGTATTCCATTATACATTGGTTTTGCACGTCAAAGATTTGGAACTGTAGGTGATGTTGCTTTACGTACTTTATTTGAAAGAGGTAGACTTACTTCACATATGATTTTTAAATTAGCTTTGGATTCTGCATTACCTAAATTATCACTCTCTGTGTCACAAGCTGAGGCTTGTTTAACAGACATGACAAGAAGTGGATTATTACATTGGTCATGTCGTCGATTCCAACGAAACAAAGCTAAAAAATCGAATACTCAACAAAATGGAAATGATTCTACTAGTACATGTAGTAAAATAGGTATAAAACGATCACGGCCATTGGATGGTTCTGATGATGATTCTGATGATTCAGTAGAACAAATTAATAGCGGCATGGATTCAGATTCTTCTTCTGAATCAGTTGAAGATGGTCAGATTATGGTAGGTCGTGGTGAATCACGTAGAAGAGTTGGTGCACCTACTCGTGATAATAATACTGATGTATGGACTGTTTGTTATTGGCATCTTAATAGAGAATTCAGAAATGAATGTTGTGTTAAAGTAGCACAAATGAGACTTATACCGACATCTGATTTTGTAGATGCAACAGATACTGATAATAATAATAATAATAATAATAATAATAATAATAATAATCAGTATGGCATGGTAGCATGTGCAATATTAAGAATTGGCCTACAATTAGCACTTGAACAAGAAGATTGTTTACATCCATCTGAAGATTTCGAAACTACAGATATACTGATGGAAGACATTCAAAAAATATTAGAAGAAAGAGAAGATGCTGCTAATAATAATAATAATGATGGTAGTACATCAGCATTTTGGGAAGCTGCACAATTATTAATTAATCAAACACCATCATTTGTATTACCAATACCTGATCATGCACCAATTAAATTAAGATTTATACCTGGAAGATTAATTGCTGAAGCTAGACAAAAAACATTGGATGAATTAATAGCAACTAGATATCAACCTGTTGGTAGAAGAGTATTTAGAGCATTAGCTATTGACGGTGGAATGGAAGAAAAAATGTTAGCTGAAAAATGTATGATGCATGTTAAAGTTGTAAGGGCTATAATTTATAAATTATATGAAGATGATTTATTAGGATTACAAGAAGTTTCAAGATCTCTACATGATCAACAACGTTCAAGTAATTGGTATTATTTATGGACCGTTAATCTAATGGCTGCTATGAGAAATGTCGTACAAATCATGTATAAAACTTCTTGTAATTTATTTCTCAGACTAGATAATTTGGATCGTCAACAAAGAGAACAACATGGTGGAATTATACCAAATGCAGCTTTATTTGTTGGTGCTGGTATGAATAGCGATGGTGATGGTGGTGGTGGTGTGAGTTCTGGAAGTGCTAGTGGACGTGGTGGTGGACGTGGACGTGAAGAAGGAAGAAGGAAATCGAAATTGGAAGAAGAAAGAAGACGATTGATGGCACAAAGAATGATACTCGTTGGAAATATACTGAGAATGGATCAATCCATCATGGTAATGCGTGATTTTGGACCTTTAACATCATCATATTTTCCATCAAAGTATACAATGATCGACGGTCCTGTTGGAGTTGTAAGAAAACGACCACGATAATATATATATATTTATGTATTTATAGTTATGATTATGGGGTGGCTTTTATACCGGCGACGGCCAGTTGATCTGCCATTTCATTACCGTAAACATTGGCATGACCTTTAACCCATTGCATATCGAGTTGGATACCTTTCAACTTTAATGCGTCATAGCATGTACTTACAGATAGCCAAATTTCTTTGTTCCTTACGTCCGTGGCATTTGATGTCTTCCACCCATTCTTTTTCCAATTGGGCAACCAAGAAATAATTCCATCTTTTATATACTGCCATATGATAAATGATGAACAAAAAACAAAGAAAGAGTGTGAACGTTTGTTTTCTCGATAATAGTAATAAATAAAAAAAGGAGAGAGATAACATAACATAATAAAGAAAAACGTACCTTTGAGTCAGTGTATATTGTTAATTTTCCGTGTTGAGCTAAAAGGCCATGAGCTAATGTAACTCTCATAGCTTCAAGAACAGCAGTCATTTCAGCCCGTTGATTAGTCGGTTGATTTTTTAAAGGAGCCGAAATGTTATAAGGATTTTCATCGCCAAAAAACACGCCATATCCAGTTTGTGCATTTGGCTTACCATTATTAGTACATGCGCCATCAGTATATACAATTAATTGTTTAGGTGCTTCTAAAATCGGTTCTGGAGAATCTTTAACTAAATCTTCTGCACGTACAGGTTTATATAAATCACATTCTGGTATACCTCTACTACCCATTTTATTGTTTTTATTGTTTTTATTATTTTTATTGTTTTTACTGTTTTTATTGTTTTTATTATTATTATTATTATTATTATTATTATTATTATTATTATCATTATTATTATTATTATTATTATTATCATTATTATTATTATTATTATTATTATTATTATTATTATTATTATTATTATTATTATTATTATTATTAAGTGAAGGATTAGTATTTCGATTTTGAACATTTGTATTTGAATTATTATGAATTGATGGTGCTGCTGCAGCAGTTGAATAAGTGTTACGATTAACCCCTAGTCGATCACAACTTGGATCAGTAGTAGCTGTGCGTGAAGCAGGAGGAGTAGTAGGAAGCGTAGCAGGCAAGGTAGGGGTAGAAGGAGTAGCGGCAGTAGCGGCAGTAGCTGTTGTACGCATTTGAATATAAGCTTGAGCTTCCTCAATAGATTTAAATGATTTGAAAGCTGCACTTGATATACCCGTCACATATCGTTTACATTCATCCCAAGTATTTAAAACACCGTTGAAACCATCACGACCACATCGAACAGCATAAAAACGAGCTGACTTACCACCTCTACTAGGCGGTTGTTTAAATGCGGGTCGTGACATTGTTACTCCCCCTCCACGGCCACCGCGAGTGACATGGCGTGGGTATTGAAAATGGCGCGGCATGTCTGATATGGATGGTAATGGACACAGTTTAGTAGGTGTTGCAGAACGAATGAATAGATTTGTTCGTAAGGCTGTGGTCGAGATCGGGATGGGCGATAGTGGGATGACAAATGAGGAAAGCAGTTTAAAGAAAGGTCTGCGCATCAAGGACAAGTCGAAAATGAAACGATAAAGAATTGAAAACTGAAGCACATGGGATATACAAAAACGACCTGAGCATACTTTGCATAAACACTCATTCAGGCTCTTGCTTACTACTGTGCAAAAAACCGATCGAAAACAAAAACTAAATTGAAAATTTGAAAAAATTTATTGGACGTTTTGATTTATTTTTTACCACACACTATTTCAACTACTTCAACTGCGCAACGTGTCATAACATTAATATGATATGACACGTTGCGTAAAATTATTATGTTGTACATTTGTATGGTTCATCTGTAATTGCTCCGTTAAAAACACAATATTTTTCAAGTCATTGCTGTATCTATCTGCCCATTCCATCAATGCCGTCCCTTCTGTTCTTCCAACCCCACACCAACTTGGCCAGGCTTTCTCAGCCTATTTTTAAACTACATCCCTTTCTTCGCAAACGCCTCAACTTCGAACTATGACCACAGCACATAGAGCAACATGGAAAGCGGCACGCGGTGGTCTTCAGGAAGAAGGAAGTTTCCGTCTTCACGTTCCGTCTGCATCCATTTCTTCCAAAGATGCACCTACGGAACGGGCGTTGAAACAACGTCATGACTTGGACCTTTCCCGTGGTGAATTGCGATCAAGGCTAGAACAACAACCTACAGACACCAATGATGAACGTGTGCGCAAACGAACGCGTTTTGCAACCATTCAACACCATGAAAATTTACATGAACAAGAGGAGGAAGATGATCACAGCCAAGACCAACAAAATGAAAAATCATCTCCTCCTTTACTACAACCACCTGAAGAAGAAGAGGAAGAGGAAGAAGAAGAACATAGTGGCGTATTGAATGATGCGGAACGGGTGGAAAATGAAAGTGATTCAGATTCTTCATCATCAGAGGAGGACGAGGCGGAATTACGTGCAGAAGTAGAACGAATTCGAAAGGAAAGAGAGATGGAACGTGCGAAACTTGCAGCAGCAGCAGCAGACGAAGAAGAAGAACGTAAACGGGAAGAAGACGATCAGAAACGTGTGGCTACTGCTAATCCACTACTAGGTGATTTAAATTGCGATGACTTCAGTGAGACGGCCAGTATCATGACTGGAAGTGTTGCGTTTTCCGTCCGTAGACGGTGGGATGATGATCTTGTTTTCAGGAATCAGGCTGGAGGCGGAAGAGAACGTGCGCCCCAAGCTCGCTTTATCAATGATACCATCCATAATGACTTTCATCGTCAGTTTATGAAGCGGTACATGCGTTAACGACTCGATCATTATTATATTATATACATAGTTAGTGATGTATGTCTGTCATAGTGCCACCTTTTTTTTTTATTTAATATATTTTTTTTACGAAATTGTGACAGGGAACAGAGGAACCGTTTGGAATAAAACAATTTGTGATTTACTGATTGCAGTTACTCACTAATATCGATAAATACATAAATATATATGTATGTATATGAGGTAAAATTCAATACCGTTTAAAAAAGCTGATCCCCCCAGTAATAATAATAGTAGCAAAAATAATAATATTAGTAATAATAATAATAGTAATAATAATAATAGTAATAATAATAATAGTAATAATAATAATAGTAATAATAATAATAGTAATAATAATAAATAATAATAAATAATAATAAATAATAATAAATAATAATAATAATAATAATAATAATAATAATAGTGATAATCGGAGCCGTGATAATCTAAGAAAAGATCAGGCCGTCGGAGTTTATAGTTCATCAAAGCAATGCCTAATTCAAAATGGCTGCACCTCTTTCTCTCTCCGTTCCCATATTTTTCTATTCTCTTGTGACAATTTTAACGTCAACAAACAAACAAAAAAAGTCCTTATATTGGACACCATAAATGACGACATCACTCGATCGAACACTGTCAGGTCAACAACACCGCTCCCCCCATTTCGTTTTATTTTATTTTTTTCGTATTATAATAAAAACCCTTTAATAATACTTTTTTTTTAAAGAAAGACGTCATGTCCCACCAGTTGTATAGTTTGAATGTTGAGACGATCCACGCATTAACAATGCCCTAGTCCGACTAGACAGAGATAATTGCCGACGAACCCTTGGTCCACCATCCATGCTTTCATGATGTGTTCGTCCGTTAATAAAATCAAAAGTTATTCGTCCATCTCTTACAGGTCTTGGTCGATCATCCAGTGATCCACGTCTAGCCGCTCTAGTTGACGCCGATGCACTACCTATTTTTGATTTTTGTTGCCCCGTACGTCCACCCATGTTGTTGTTGGATGTAGCAGTCCTAGGTCTATCAAACTGACCAATTTGTTGTTGCTGTTGTTGATGATGATTCATGTGTGAAGTTGCAGAATATGTTGTTTGATCGGTTGTAGATGGAGGTCCACTATCTTCAATCCCGATACCAATATTATCTCGATCTCTTTCACCTCGCTGTTCCGTTGTTGTCGACGTATTTGCCGAGCTTTGTGGTCTACGAAACCATAAAAAACTACCACTACTATGTTTATGAGAGGAACGTCTACGAACTTTTAAATTGACGGCGCTTTGAATATTACGTCCCGAATTAGTACGTCCGAAAAATGAACGTTGTTGATTCGTTCCTGTAAATGTTCCAGGTCGTTTATTAACACCGAATCGTCCACTTCCATCATCACTTGTATTTGCAGAGTTGATATGATTATCATTGTTTTCATTCTTACTCACTCGTCCTCTGTCCAGCATTCGTTCAGCCGTTGTTTGATACTGTTGCTGTTGACGATGTAAGTGTAGTTTTGGTCGAAGAGGACTATGAGGACGTCGACGATGTCCTCGATCCATACTATCCACACTTTTGTTATCCATGTCAGCCATACTATGTATAGACATTGATTCAGACTTACTCATAAGCCAAGGGTGTAAACTTACTTGTGCGACTGAATATCGTCTTCGCGCATCTATCGCAAGTAACCGTGATATGAAATGCACTGCACCCGCAGAAAGGAAATCAGGATATTCTACAATACCTTGTCTCATCATAACAGTCATCAACTCTCCATCGCCATCTACAAAAGGATGAGAACCAGTTAATAAGATATAAGCCAAGATACCCAAACTCCACGCATCTGCTTTGATTCCATCATACCCCTCACCACTGGCGTATGTAACTTCCGGGGCTGAATAATAACTGGAGCCGCACGAAGTATACATGACAGCATTCTTGAGAACGCCAGTCAATCCAAAGTCGATTATTTTCAATGTGCGTGACCGTAAATCCACGAGGACATTATCAGGTTTGAGATCACGATGTACGATTCCTTTTGTGTGTAAATACGACACAGCATCAACAAGTTGATGCATATACAATTTAGCGTCTTGTTCACTCAACGGTCCAGATGACACAATATCAAGAAGTTCGGAACCTGGCGCTATTTCCATGACTAGAAATAGTTTGGTCTCACTCTGTATCGCTTCTACAAATGCCACTATGTTCGGATGTGTTAGTTTACGCAATACGGCGGCTTCACGTCGTGCATATCGAGCCATGTCCATATCTTCTAAACTGTCTTTACGCATTACTTTGACAGCGTATTGTGTATCTGTGTCCCTATCAACACCGACCATTACCTTGGAAAACATACCGATACCTAACTGCTTGGTGATCCTGTACCGCCCGACGGTGCGCGTGGGCATGATGGGCGACTGTAGGAAAATACAGGGAGGACGAAGAAGGATGTTTTGTTTTTTCTGGTTGTTGAAAGTGCAGGTTGGGAGTCGGTGAAGGTGTCAGTTATAATGGCAGACACGGCGCTGTGTTACAGTGAACGTGGGGTGCGTTCGACGCTTGTACGGCAACAAACAAAGCAATTTGTTGGAGAAGACGGAGAGACGGGAGGAGGGGTGTAGATGGGAATGGGTGAAGATGGGAATGGGTGAAGAGAAGAGAGGCGGGCGAGAGAAAGGGAAAGTAGAGATGAGGATGACGAGGACGGGGACGGGGGGGTGACAGGGAGCACGAAAAAAGAAAAGGAAAGTCAATACAGTAGTGTGTAGCAAAGAATATTGCGTGATGAGTTTCTATGGGCGAAAAAGGCGAAAGGATTTATATAAAAAGATGAGGAATGTGTAGTGATAATCAGATTCAGATTCTTTCCCTTCCGAAATAAAAACGTTTTCCAGTTTCCCAATATTATTGG
This sequence comes from Odonthalia washingtoniensis, assembly GCA_032358235.1. Lineage (NCBI taxonomy): Eukaryota > Rhodophyta > Florideophyceae > Ceramiales > Rhodomelaceae > Odonthalia > Odonthalia washingtoniensis. The sequence goes on from JAULBU010106178.1 coordinate 12,949, forward strand.
CCGTATACATCGGCACACAGTAGCCGCTGTATAACGAAACGAAAAGACGGACGATTGTGGTCATTGTTGTATACGTGTCAATGTGTATGCTGCGCGTGTAGGTGCGGTTAAACGAATTTAATTTTTCAAGCCGTACAGATGCTCTAATAAGTATACCTCATCTTTCCATTTTGAATTAAGAAAAGAAAAGAAAAGAAAATAATGATCCAAAAATAAATTAAACGGACTGCTTTTCAAAAATAAGTGAAACGTGTCATGACATAACAACATTATTTTTTAAACCATTGAAATCGTTGAGGGATGAATCAATCCAATCCACTTATTAAAGACGTCGCCCCAATCACAAATCGCCCCAGTCGTCAGCACCAGCATATCAATCTTTTCTTTAAAAGGAACGCTATGTATTGCTGCCATTATTGCCTTACGCCAATGGCCCCGAGAGTACGCAACGATCGCACCCCAAGAGGACCCGAAACAACTACCTTCACCAGCCATAATGCCGGATCTCTCTCAAGCTTCGGCGCCACAATTGCTCCCACGTACACTCCCAGACCGACATGCACTGCCATCAACGCATTTGCCAAAGTCCTGAACCCCATCTCTATTTCGAACGTCAACAATTCATGACTTGCTTTCCCGTACCCAATTGCGACCACCGCTGCAAGTAGAAGTGCCCCCACCCGCATACTTATTGTCAACGACAGTGTCTCCCCCTCTGCCACGACTTCATCAACGATCGGCGGTAAAAACCGTTCGTTTTGTTCAATCAATTCCTCCGCAGATGGTACTTGATCACCGACATTAACCCGTCGCCTACGTGCTTTCCCTTTCCCTTTCCCTTCATTCATCGTTGTATCAGATTTCAACGAATCGATTGATTCTAGACGAGCCTCCAATTTCTCCCCGAACTTAATCGATGCGCCGGGTTCAGCTTGAAAAAATTTCGGAAACGATTTAGACGCAGCAGCTTGAAGTGGAGGGATGAATAATTTCACATCAACACCCATGCGCGATGCCATCTTAGCATACCCACCGAATTTGATAATCCCAGCCATAATATCAGTGCGTCCGGCTCGCTTCAGATTTTCAAACGCTAACGGTCCTTCGTCGGCTGCGAACCCAGATGACAAGTATTGCCTAACCTGTGACACAAACTCTTCAAATTCGGAGTCGGATTCTGGCTGCTCATCAGATTGTTTGCAGGACCATGGTGAAAAGCGCACAGGCTGCTGTTGTGATTTTTGTCTCCGCGACCAAGTGAATTGCTTTTGAAATGATGTCCTTGAGTGGGTGAATGGGAAACCTGATTTCGACGAAGATTGTACTCTTAAAGTTGATGGAGAATTGATGACGAAGAATAAAGCGGAGAGAGTCATTGGTGCAGTTGTATTCCAGAAGAACAGCCAGAGTCCCAAGTTTTTTTTTTTTTTTTTCTGCTTTGAGAAAAAATGATCTCCCCGCTCAACGTCTTACACAGATGATCTTCAATCTTCAATAGTGAAAATACAGTAACTCCGGAAATCACCAAAATTTGATAATTTCGCAACAATTTCCAAAATTTCCAAAATTTCCAAAATTTCCAAAATAATTTAATTTAATTTCTAAATTATGAGTTTCTCAACTTGCATGAAATGTTTTCAAGCATTTCATGTTAGTCGGGAACATTTTAATGTTCCAAACATTTTAAAAAATGTTTAGAGCAATCTCCAACCCCGTCGTGTTTACATCACCAGCCAGTAGAGGAAGAATCGAAACAATGGTAGAACCAGAATGTAACGGCAATGCGCCACTATCCTCTCCTCCAATAAGGAATCCACCAGTACCCGCCGATTCACTCACACTAACACGTCTGAGCTTCGAAGAGCTATTAAGTAAGTCATGTACTTTTGCATTGTATACCAACATTGAAAGCGATGCGTGAGAGGAAGCATTGTTTATGAACAATGTAATATTCTCATGTCTGAACGTTGTGTACTAACTGTATCATGGCAGCTGTACCACCATCCATTCAGGAGCAACTTTTTACTTGGGAAAGTGAGTTTGACCTTTGTGATCGAATTTCAAGAATCGCAATGGCATTTGATATAATTTCACGCATATATACGGCCGCCCTTGCCCACTTCGTGCGTACAACTGACGTCAGACAAAGGTTGATTGAAGCACCAACTCATTGCATGGTCGTACCGGCATATTATTGTAACCGCACACTTGATACTGCGTTGAGCACCATAAGCGACCAAAGAAAGAATATCAACACTTTAGTTGGAATGTGTGACGTTGAACTAAATAACTGTATCCAATTGCGCAAGTCGACTGAGCGTAGTTGCCGTGAGGTAGAACGTGACATAACCGGCAGTCATGATGTTATTATGCGTTGGAAAAACAGGTACTGTTTCTAACTTCAAAAAAACAAACTCAATTGATATCAGATAACCTAATTTTCCAATTTCTTCTAACCAACAAAAAACCTTATCCTCTTTTCTTTTTTATTACTCCTCCAAAAATGAATTGATCACTTTTCATGTGACAGAGTTTCCGTGTTGCGTGAACTGGAGGACCGTCTGAAAAAAATTTCAGCAACCAGTGATAAATCGTTCTTTGATTCTCTCAACAAATCATGGAATGACGTAGTACAACTCCCACCAGCAACTATCACTGCACCACCGGGTGCAATGCCAGCGAACGGCGGTGAGAAAAATCAATCAGACAATGTAGCGGATGGATGTAAAAGTGGTGAGCCTAATATTGCAGCTGAGGATGCAAATGCAAATGAAAACGAAGGAAACGGTGACGGCGCTACCCAATGTACACCCAATGAGCCGGAGGTAAGACCCGCTGCGAGTAATGGTCCCAGTGAAGAATTAGGTGTACCTGAGACTCCAGATGCTGACATCCGTCTTGTGGTACCAACTCAAGTGTCATTGCCTCGAAAACGAAAGAGAAATTGTGAACAGCAATCTCCTGATCAAGGTGCTGGAACAGAAGTACATGTTGCACGTAATTTACTTGTTACGGGTCGTACAATACAGGGTCGCACCGATTCTCCAGCTCAGGTACTGATGAGTTTACAAGCTTATGGAGATCTACCACAACCATCACAACATCTCTTGACAACTCCTCCTCAACTGCAAGCACAGGGACAAGCTCGACCACCTCCTCTGCCACCATCACGTTCTGAATCTGCAGATGGAACTCAACAACAAAAAACTCCAACCCCACCAGCACATCAGCAACAAAGAGTTACCGACAATAACTTGGATTCTGATATGAATGCTCCTGTTGTTGTACAGGTTGTTCACGGGGAGGAGGAGGAATCTAATTCGGATAAAATCGTACCAGTAATGCCGCGGACATCTCAACAGGAACAGTCACAACTTGCTGATCAAGAGAATGTCGAAAAAGATAGAAATACAGAACATCGTCTTGAAGGTGGGGACAATGAAACTCCAAATGCTTTGTAAAACAAGTCGGAACACACATAACAGTGATTTCCAATCCAAGTTCCAAAAATTAACATTTCGCACAGAGGATAATATCATATGATACCGAAGTAGACAACTCGTTCAAATCGACTGTCAATTGTCAATTCACATCATCTATTCAGAAAGTTTCCGAATACGCTGTTACGATACGTTTACATTTACAGCTTTAACTATGCTGTTTTTATGCAATCTTCACATCTTCACTTCACAATGATGTAAATAATATTTGTGGGTAAAGTAAGCTTGTAACGTACAAACTGTTGTAAGCCTCCAGCATTGAGAATTCTCACCAAATACCATGCGATAATCCAACTTCATACTCATTAATTGTGTGGTTCTCATCAATGTGGAATGGAGTGTCCAAAATATAAATCCGTTATTCCATCTCAACTGCAACAATCTGGAATACATCACCGTGTTCTACGTCCAAGTACTGGTTCCCGGTAGTTTGATATTCAACGTTAAAAATCTGTTTAGGTTTTGAAAAGAACGATAGAGTTTGGTCATAAGTGGTCATGGTACATGAGCCATGTATGTTCAAAATTCCAAATTTATAAATACTGATTGTGGTCGATGTGCAATCCCTCTTCTTCGTTTCTCCTCTCATCCTTTTTATTGGAAATGGAATTCCATTGAATTGAAATTAAATAGAGAAGAGTAGCGATGATGATGATAATCTGATAATCAGTCTGTGGCTACCTTTTTTTATCATTTGTTTATCGCTAATATTTGAAATTGTACGTAAGAGTCTATATTTCTGGGCATGGACTGCCCCCTAATGGTCTGAGTCTATAAACATTATTGCTATTAAACAGACTGCCAAAAAAAGTTGGCAGTCTGTCAGCCCACTTGATTCTGACTGATGGAAAGGTACGTACTACGGTCTAAATCAAAAGAACAAGGTCAAATCTCAATTTTGAAACCAACAATATGCTACCACCATTGATTTTTGTCCGTGGTTGACGCTTATTCCTATTTTATGTCTTAAAAAACAACTTTCTAAACTAGAACCTCTTCCCCCCCCCCTCCCCGACTGTCCCACAGCAGTCTGTAAATAGCAAAAGCATTATTAACCAGGACTTCTCGGAGACTGTTAACTGGTCCCGTGTGTCATTGAATATTAAAGGAAGAAAACCAAAGAGCTAAGAACAGGAGAACCTCCTATGAAATGTGTTTTTAAGCAATGCAAAATGTAAATTGGTTATACTTACTGCCAGTAAGATTGGTATCACGATTCCTAGATGCCGTTTTATGACTCGAAACTACTAAATGATTTGTGTAAGGCAGTGGGATAGAAAACATGAAGTGTCCCATTATTGGATGTACTGAACAAAAATTTAAAAGAAGATTCCCACTGTTTTACTTCATTAAATCGTTGCTCAAGAACAATGGAAAAGTTTTCCATTGCTCTTGAGCAACGATGCTTTCCAAAGCTCCCAGAAGAGAGAATTTCCAGAAATGGGTCAACAAGCAGGAGGAAACGAAAATAAAAATGAGGTGAAATTTCGATAATAATAGGATCATCTCAGAAGCAATTGAGACTCAGGTACTCTTGTGATGATATTATTACTGTTGTCACCAATTAGTTGAACATGGTATTATTATCGGTATGAAAATATAAAAAAATTACATTAGTCCGCCTCTTTTCTTTCTATCAATGACCGCCCTCTTTGGTTGTTTTTAAGAGATAACGCATATCGACGCATTAGTTGATGTCGTCAGTTTAGAAGTTGAGGCCACTATACTAAGCATTACCCTTCTGCCAAACAGGATTGGATTGAACTTATGAAAGATATAACTGGATCAACACGTCTGAAGGAGAGGATGCCTAAAAGGATCACTGATCTGGGAATTGGATCTACACCAAATTCAAATATGAACGCTGCAGTGCGGTAGCTGGCTCCCAATGTTGTATTTTTTTTCAAGAACATACAGCCAATTAGTCTGGCATACATTTACTCCTATTCGTGCGATGATTGCATCCATCTTATAAGTTGATGACCTTATCATCTGATAGAGACTCGTCCGACAGACGATCGATTACATGGTGAAATAAAATGGATGAGATGATCACACGAGTGTACATACAGTTAGTGTAGTAGTGTTAGTGTTAGTGTTATATTTGGGTGATGTTATGAAGTAACCTCGTACACGTACATTCCTCTGGCAATTAAAAAAACATTCTTGGACAAATGTTGGCAGAACAGAAGGAGTTGGCGAAATTCTTCTCGGGAGTAGTACAAAAAGAACTGTACTGTAGTAGTTTTCCAAAGAGGTGAGCTGTGATGAAGTATAGCGCGAATAATGTAATGTGCTGATGCTGGCAGCGTAGCACCATCATAATATGTCATAATAATAAATTATCATGTTATGACATTATTATGACAGAAACATTAATGTCAGTACCGCCATTAACGGCTTGTTACGTACTGTGCCAACAAAGTCAGCATCTGCCATGTCAGACGTCAAGAAATGGCTTTTATAGCAGTGTTATTTTCTTTAAATTCATCATTTAAATAAATGGTTCCTAAAAATAAATTTACAGTTTTAAACGTTCATCTTTTCAAGGCTAGCATTCCTGCGTCCTACATCATTGTTCTGCATGAATTACTACTACTATTAAATAATCAAGTAAAAGGAATGAAATTAGGCAAGTGCGAAGTTCGAGTAGTTTTAGTAGTTTAGTTCACGGTGGTGTGTGTTGTGCAAACCGCCATACAAAAATGGGACTTGTACAGAGAATAATGAGAATAATAATTATTTATTGTTGTGGGAGCAATTTGCTGCATAGAATGGCCCATCTTCTATGGATTTCCGGGCGAGGGCAAGGGAATGAAATGTAATTGATCATGCACGTGGAATTGGAGAAGATGTGGCCATTCAAATTCAGTCAAATGTGATCAAAACTATGGAGAAAAGAGTTTCAGAAGTTTATGAAGAAACTTAATTTTGGCTGTTTCAAACCCTTTGAAATGAGCAAGCCACAGTACAGCTCTGCATTTACAGAGCTTTCAATCCCTCAATTATTACTGGACAGCCCCTGCATATAATTTTTGAGGATGCACAAATCAAAACGACACCATGGACCTACGATTCGTGGGAACAAATGTTACAGAATTTCAAGTTATGCCTCTATGGACAAACCAACAGTACCTGTAGAGAGCAATAACAGGTAAAATGTTGATCTATGCCAGGTATCTGCAGTTGTGGCAACGGACAGGAGGCGTACGGTAGCAGAAGGAAGAATACGAGCAACGAACAGCAAAAGAGCAGAAGCGTTACTCAAGTTGACGTCACGATGTATTCGTTTAAAACGTGAACGGCATTGTATTCATAATGTTCACGGGAGGGTTGATGGGTTGACGAAAGGTCGACAAAAATAAGGATAAACAAGTCAAAGAGAATGTACAGAGAAACGTTTTGTGATTTGTTTTGGCAGTGGAGGGCGTTGATTTCAATAGACGGCATGACATCCTGGGAGAGAGTGAGACAAGAAACAGGGAACGAGACAACGTGGGGAAGGAGAAATAGTTTGAAATTTTAACTGAAATAAAAGAATATGAATCCAAAAATATAATTTGAATGGAACGAATGCGTGATTGCAGTGATTGTGTGCGATTGTATTTTCCAAGAGGGGGTGTCCTACAACAAAATAAAAACATTATTAAGGAATGTATAATATTTATGGAGGTTTGTTTCATGTTGTCAGAGAATCATTGAATTTAAAATTAAAAAACAAGTGTCGTACTGCCTCAAAAAATAACCAAAATAGTAATGAAAATGTGTTGTTACAGCAGACGGTAACTATAGTGTTATTATAAAGTACTACACGTACAGCCGAACGTTACACTCAAACAGAGCGCATTTTGATGTCAAACCACCATTTTGTCACTTTTTTTGGGACTGTCCTTGGTTAAGGGACCGTTGAGGCTTAACCCCATGTGCAAGTCGCTTGTCTCTGACCAAGACGGAACACATTGACGTCCTGCCTTAACTTTTTCGCAACGAAGCACCCGAAAAAGGAGAGAAAACGACCGACAACTTACCCGCGGTGAACATTTTAAACCAAGTGAAAGAGAACAAACAACAAAGGGATGCCAGCATTGTCGAATCATCAAGCATGGCGATTGCTGGATGTCGTGTTGAGCAATCGAGCTAGGGTGTCAAACCAGGATTTCGTGGACCGCGATGCATGGGGACGTGTAATCCCTCCGTTACGAGGACTCTATTTTCCCGACAGGAGACATGCACAGGTCAATTTGAAGAACGGTCTTTTATGCGCCGTTCCAATCCTCACCTCTTCACCACCGTCATCAGCACAGCAGCAGATGGGTCTAGAAACAGAACCTGGCGGTGAACAGGATGAAGGAGAAGAACAACATTCTGGGAAAGCTACAACGGCTACTACTACTTCCTCGAACCCTTCTTCTTACCATGAACAATTTCATAAAGAGGAAGAAGAAGCTGTTCGTTCTGGTGCAAATTCTAGTGTCGAAGCTGTTAAAAATTATCAGCAAAAGGACCAAAAACGAGTTCATTCTCATTCCCATTCAGTTACAGATATTGACCACAATATACGTACGTTGTATATTGAAAATGAACAACACAATGAAAAAGGACTTGTCTTTTCATTAGATGGGAATCAACCCTCTGAACAAGTCACACATTCCAGTGATAACTTCTCTAATGCTAAAATCAACGTCAAAAATGTTGAAGAACTGCAACAGCACCATCAGAAACAAGGTATGATATCTCCTACCCAGTATACTGAAAACACAACACAACCTCATCACATCCGTTATCGAAGCCACAAACATCAGCATCATGAGAAAAGCCACCATCAAAATCAAAATCAACATCATCTCAATCGTTCTCAACAGGAAGAGGAACATCCATCATTACCGTCACCACCACCACCACAAACAGATCCACCAACTTCTCCCGAACCCTCATCAGAACAGCATCAATTGACACTGCCCAATGTCTCACCCCCAGCGGACGTTGACCGTGGCACAATGATCATCTCTACTCACCCAGTAACAGTCCCCCCTGATGCAGCATCTGAGCATTCCCACATATCATCGACACCTTCTTTCGGTAAGATGGGAGATACCTTGTTTTCTTCACAATCTAGCTCTCCTCGCCTTCCAGCCGGTATGCACACACGTACGCATACCAGTACAACAGACGACCGTTCTACATCTCGTCTTGGAAGGGAAACAATGGCAGAGTATGAAGAATTTGGTAGTGAGGCTTTGATCACAAGGGCCTTTGATGACCTTGATGAAGATTATCAGGACGATGACATTTTAGATGATGAAGATGATGAATTGGAAGTCTATGAAGGTGAGGCTAGTAGTAGTGCTCTATTCAGAGATATTGGTTCTAGTGTCTCAGTTACAAAGGCTCTTCATAGAGCTCAGCATTTAACAAAAATGCCCCCTTTCAGACATCAAGATGAACGTGCGGATGAACGTATAGATGGCAATCGGTATGAAGAATATGCACGGAGTACTGGATTTGATGACAACGCAGATGAAGATGATAGAAAGCTTCATAAAGTTGGTGTTGATGAAGTAGGACAGGGAAAAAATGGAATAGAGGGTATAAAATATAACATGCGGGAACGTGCAAGGAATGATCATAAGGATGTTGTTGATGACAGTGATGAAGTGGAAGGAGAAACTTTGAGATTGAGCGGAACTTTGACATTGTCAGAGACTGTGACACATACTGGATTATCATATGGGCTGGGCGATTCACTTCAGTCGTATGATCTAGAAGGAGATTCTGGGATGTATGGAAGTGGCTCTGGAGGCGGTACATACAGAGAATATGACCATGAACGAAGTGATGGTGTCGCTGATGTATATGGACAGCAAGAACAACATCAACACCATGAGTATGACATATATGGAAATAGTATGGATGTGAAGAAAAAAGATGAAAGTTATAAGAGACTGGATGTGAATGGACGAAAAGATGGTGGTGGTGATGATGCCGTTGATGAAGACGCAGAGGAATTTGATATGGAACAAGATCCGAGATCAGAGTCCATATCAACTGGACGGAGACCAATACTGGCTGGGTCTAGCGATGAAAATGGTGATAGGTTAGAGGGTGAGGCACTTGAGTCAAATTTTCTGATTGATGTGAATGGAGAAGAAGAAGATGCGCCGACTCCACCAATGCAAACTTTCAGTGGTGATATTGGTAGTGATCAACAATCACATCTAAGTCATCATCATGGAAGCATGCATTCACAAACAGAACAACAATCTGAACAAAAATACTACACTAATCATGAACAATATAACAACTACAATGATTACCATCAGCCTCAACAACAACAGTATAGTTACAATAACAATTATGATTATAACAGCAATTACTACAATAATAATAAGAATAATAAGAATAATGAAGAGCAACGACAAGAACAAGATGATTACTATAATATACATCGTCAACAGCAACATGAATATAATAATAATAATGCATCGATGAGAGTGGGTGAATCATCATCACGATCTCCTTCAGTGCCAATCATCAATGAATCGTCACAATTTTCGAGTGGCAATGCATCTATCTCCAACATCGTCCAACAACACCATATAAATAGTCGGCATGAACGGGAAGTAAGCGGAATGAGAAATGCAGGAAGTGGTTTAAGAGTCGGAAGACGAAGTGGGGGAACTACTCCCAGGAGTAGCAGTGGAGGCCGGCTTGGCGGCGGTACCGGTAACGGTCGCCGACTCAGAACTCATGTCAGAAGTTAGTTGTTTTTTCTTTCAATATTTCTTTTCTTTATATTTGATAAGTTTGTGAAGTTTTTTCTTTTTGCCTACTTTCCCGTTGTTTGTTGACAAATTGTCACCTGCGTTTTTATTTTCGACTATCTTATTTGGTCAGCCTGACAAACTCTACGAGCCTCACGGACTCGGTCGTGACGTGACAAAAAATTACATCGAGAGAATAAAAAAATAAATGAATATAACGTTCTCTAACGTGCCCTGCATGGAAAGGTAGAAAACGTAACAACAAACAACTTTCCTCAACTTAACTAATCAGAACTCAGGTCATGTCGTTGGTCACTAGTACTTTTCGCTGACAGTTTGGTATACGGGAATAATAATAATATTCCCGTATAATATATTAAATTCCCTCATGCCAAACTGTCAGTTATGACTGAGAGAACACAACATAATGCTGACAGTTTGGTATAAAGTTGTTATTAAGGGAATAATAATATTATTATTATTCCCTTAATACCAAACTGTCAGTCATATTATGACTGAGTGAACCACAACATAATGGGTTTCCAACATTGGATGCTATATGCCGCCGGATGCGAGGCAGCTACGAGTCCCAAGATACTGTAACAGTTGACTACCCATGACGGTTGGTGATGGGTCAACGACAATTGGGCGGGGGGGAATCTCTCTGGTAATCGTCGGGTATGTTATCCTTTTGTACTATACTTCTAACTCTTAACGCGCCATCATCAACTGTAATGTTTTTTTGATGCCAACCTTATTATTAGAAACGACCACACAAAACAGTTGTTATGATTTCGAGCCTAGAGTTCGGTCCAGATGCCGCATACAACTTTGATTGCATGGGTGAAGTATGCAGTCTGTGCAGACAGCGCACAGCCTTTTTTTTTTGAAAACAAAAAATAAAAAACAATACACCTTTGCAAAGTTTATTTTTTATTTATTTTATTTCTGCGCTGAAAAAAGCTAAGCTGAAAGAGATGCAATATACGCAAGGTGGTCTATAAACATTTTACCACACTCCCCATTGGTTGCTCTAATGACCCACACCGCGCATCCGACATCATTACGTCTGCGAGCTATTCCGTCGCCTACTTTAAACGTCGGGCAGTATCCATCGCTTTACCGCTTTTAACCATCGAAGAAAACAACGTTCGGAGGCAAGGCCGTGTTGGACCAAATGTACCACAACAAATTAGGACAGCCGATGAACTAATAATCTCTATGTCAGATGGTATGCGCACACGTCTATTGTGTATGCCACTCAAATGCTTCAAGCTATTCTGTGACATCATTGTACAGAAGCTTGGACGGGATACAGTGACTGAGAAACTAGTGTTGGACACAATGTGTCCAACGCTAGTTTCAGTTCTTACGTTGAGATGGTTCAGTGGAGCATCCAATCTGGACTTGATGGCAATGTCAGGCCTTTCCAAGTCACCACTATTTAAGATAATTGATCAAAGGGTCTCCATTACGGATAAATGCTTGGTTCTGTCGTTTCCATACGATGACAAAAACTATTTGAAGCAAGCCAGTGACGGTTCTGCGAGAATTGAATAAGGTCCTCTAAATAGGTACCGTGTCGCAGTGGACCAGCTCGCCATTCGGACAAGGGAGCCTTCTTTATCTAAAGTTGAAAATCTCTCAGTGTATTTCAACAGGAAAGGATTCTTCCCTTAAACATACAACCACTGTGTGACAACTGTCTACAGTTTAAATTTGCATCCATTGCGACGCCCGGATCATGAACATGGCCGTGAAGTTAAGTGCTTTGTATGAGTTGCTACAGAACGATATAAAGGAGATAGAAAAAGAAAAATGCCTAGGGATGAAGCCTGTGTGTTCGTAACAAACCGATGTTTAACTCCGTGGCCTGGATGAAGCGCTGACGAAACAAAAGTTTTCTTCAACTACTGGTTATCTTCAGCCTGTGTGCCAATTTTAGAGACATTTTGGTGTCATTATTTATGGGGATTAGTATGGAGAGCACTTCGCGTTTCCATAAAAAATGGCCTCAACTCGTTCTGGTGTTGTACAAATTTCATATTTGTATAGACTTGTGCATATTTGTATACACTTGTGTATACACTAAGTGAAGTCTTGAAGTAGTTACGAGAAATAAATTCTCGCAATTATTGCCGGTTGCTCACTGTCAGTCTACTGTTAGCCTGCTGTCAGCATACCGAGCGTCCCCACCATCTACTCAGTTGCAGCCACAGGCGAGTTGGGGTGCCGCCTCGAGTCCCGCATGTCGTTTTCTATTTAGTAAAGAGAAATTTCCCAAAGAGCATCTCTAGTTAGGAGTGACATATTCAACGCGACACGAACAAAATGCAATAGGATGACCGCATCATACAAAGCAGCCACTATTACGGCTGTGCATACGCCATGAACGACCCGGAAGCCCACTCGTGACGGCTATGAATCGGTAATTATCGAGCTCAACTCGGCAAAGCTGGTGGGGGTGGAGTCTCATGTCCCTGGCACTTGACTGAATTATTTCCGTCCGCTAGATGATGTGGTGCAATGCGTTTTTACAGGCAGTATATACTGTACGCTGCCGTCGAAAAACAATTGCCCGAACGCGGGAAAAGATGGAGAGCGTGACATATGTCACGATATGTGTCACGTTTCGTGACTGAATGTGACATTAGTCACGATTTGGCGGATGTACTGTAACGCGGCACTAAGTGTCGTGCTCCATAGCAAATACTCAAAATGACCTTTTTGATACTTCCGAGATAATCGCAATTTATGGCACGTTTGGACCGTTTGGACAAAAAAATGACATTACCCACAGGAGCAACTAAATTTATAAAGTAGGAGGTATGCACTTGTGCATTCGTAGAATATAATTTTTGCATAAAATTTATGAGACTCCCCTTATATTGAAAAGAGATGACGTGACATTCTGTCACAATAATCA